>BDJD01001611.1:70372-87944 GCA_002564525.1 Rosa multiflora
TGTATTTCATTATAGAGAATAGGAGCCCTATATATAGGGATTACAAAGTGCATAATCTAAGAGTACAAGGATTCCTTATCTAACTTGGAGTAGGAAACCTCTCCTATTACAGCTATAGAACTTATCCTAGTTTGACTAGGCACACTAAGTGTCAATATCCTTCAACAGTAACAAGGAACAAAGAGAAGATGAAGAAACAAAAGAAAATGCTTAACTAAAAGTCTAAAAAGGTCTCGCACCTTTCTCTTTTGAACTCATATAATTAATAATGTGGCAATGGAGCACCTATATCACAAAATTGCCGAATATATCCACGTATTGACCAATGTGTGGCTAAGGAAATGTGGCATTTGCTCAGTATTATTGTAGTGTGACTGTGTGAGCATTACCAAGGTGGAAGCCCTACAAAGCGAAGATGAAGCATCAAAAGAAAGATGCTTAACTAAAAAGGTCTCCATAGTTAAGCATCTTTCTTTTATCCAAAAAAGAAAGATGCTTAACTATGGAGATCTTTTTAGTTTTACGTTTTGGTAAGCACAGCTACATAGCAACTTTGTCTGGATTTCGCTCTCAAAATCTGCCAATGCCCTCCATTCCATCATTAATCTTGCTTTGTTCAATTTCTCACTGATTCAAACTTCTACTTATAATATCATATCATCGCCGCCCTGCTCTGCAATTGGTTTCATCCCAAGCCAAGCTAACTGCTGCAGAATAACATTTTGTTTCGTGTCACTGTATTTCCAGTCCTACTGTAGTCATTACTTTCTCAACAGAAAAAAGAAGAGCCAACTCTAAAAAACAGGTATTGCATATTTGCATCCAATGATTTTCGTTTTCCCTCTTGATTTACTTAACTTGCTTATTCTCAGTTTTCTTTTTGCTAGTTTTTATTGATCTGCAACGGACAACATTGCATACTCTCTCTGTTCTTAATTGTTTAAGTTTAATTGTTCCCATTTACAGAGCAATTGAATTTGCATTCCTACTCCGGTGCTCTAAACTCAGGATTTTGAGGACCTAGCTACTAGCTTCATCCATAAACAAAAGAGATCAAGGTACGTACGCTTCTTTATTTTCCTTGTTTGATTATCATTCTATTTGTTCGATCTGTTCTTTGTTCTTTTTCTTTTATACTGTAGCTTTTTCTTAATGTAATGGATTCCATTTTATTGACCAAAGAAAAACAAACAACCAAAGAAAAGTAATTGTAGTACTACTTGATTTATAAATAGAGAAGATCTCACATCCTGCAAAACATTCACTATTTCTAGGCTCTCATCTACCCGTAGATCAAACATGATTAAGAAGGATAATAATTAATTTGCTTAAACTTAAAAGCTATTGGGGCTCCAGTGGTGTAGGGACTCCTATACAGCTAGATCAGACAACCAAGGATGCTCTTGTTCTAAGTGATGAGCTACTGGGAATAATAGAGATGTGAGATACACGAGACCAGCTTAACCTAGTAATACTGTTTGCGCGCAATCCTAACAATCTTTGCCTAGGCCAAAAAAAAAGTTTGAGAAATACTCAAACTTTTTAGTAGAGGCCAAATGTTGCGTATAGAAGAGTGTCATTCTACCAATTAGTGGATTGTGTCATCTCATCGTTTCTTTTCCCAGTATTGTACATCTCATCATATAGGTATTGGACAGTTGGACACCTACGCATATCTTTAAACTGTAGCCTTCCTCATTTATATACGCTATATAAGACTTATGTACCAAGATCATCATTAACATCATTACTCTTAAAACAGTCAAATATGATCATATATTAAACATAAAACCGTTAAAATCATAAGTCAAATAATACACACAAAATTGAAAATAACCTGTAAACAAGTAACAAATTAAATAAAATAAATTTTAATTTTAAAAACACAAAATTTCCAACAACTGGAAGAGCCAAGCTCCTCGGTCAGTTTGTTATGAATGAAGTTGTGTTTATATACTAGTTCAAGGTTTATGTCAACGTACCTCATTAATAAAAGGTACTAGTAAGCATCCCGCGCGATGCCGCGGGTTTAAGGTTTTGTTTCAAGAAGTTCATGTGGGTAATAATCATAATGCAACCAAACTGGTTACATTATAAAAGCTTGTGTTTTAACCAAACTGGTATGCATACATATTTCAAAAAGTCAAAGTTTTGAGCAGAAATTAGTATTTTAACCAAGCTTCTGCACTTAAAATATTTACATTTTCAACAAAATGGGATTCTAACCAAAGATGTTGTTTATAATAGAGTACAAAAGTAGTTGGTTCTTAGCAAAATATTGTACATTCTAAATTAGAACCAATATTTCACATGAGGTCTTGAAGTTGGTTCATCTAATGGTGATGGTTCTTCTATGCTGGTGAAAACTTCATTGCTGTTGAATTGACGGACTGCCACTAAAAATGTTGGGTAGTAAGATGAGAGAAAACGAATCAGACTACAAAATATAGAGGAGCACTGGAGCAGGATATGGAATATAAATTAAACAGGTGCCGAAGTCAACATGATGAGGTTTAGTTCTTGAAGAGTAACTTTTACCCAAAAGAGGCAATGAGTTCATTGTCTAACCTGAATGGTGCTTGTTTCCTCCATCAAATATCCTGTGAATTTCATTACGAATATGTTAATCTTTAGTAACTGAGCAAAACCAATGAATGACACGATGCAATCTCTCAATCATTTAGATCAATCAGTGGTTACAATTCACGATATAAATCATTGTTTAATTTGCAATCCAAATGCTTCACTAAGAACAGAAATATTAGACCAGATGAAACATATATATAGATATTCTGACCGCATATAGATATATACAACATAACATACACTTACGCATACTTATTGTATAGAACACATCCATATAGACAGAAAACAACATGAGATTTGTATGACTACCTTAAGCTGATCAATTCTATATTCTTCTCCTCAATGCAAAAATTCTTTGGTGAAGCCTAATCTGTGTTATCATTTTGGGTATTGATTGAAAATCTTGTACAACATTTACAGCATGCATTTATCCCTGTTATTATAGAACAGTATTTGCAGATGTGGTTCATGTATCAGTTGTACTATAATTGAGCAGGCTTGCTTGTTTTTGTACTTATGATCACAGAGCATCTCATGGGATATGACATTAAAAGCATAAAGCACACACTAAAAGAAATGATGATGTATTATTCTCCCCTTGATATAAACAGTTAGATAACACTTGAAATGAGGCTGTCACCTAATAAAATCTGACTAACCTCAAATGTTTGGGAGATACTAATGCACAGCTAGCCGCTAAAAAGGCTTTTTAGCAATACTCCAAACCCTTTCGCATAGTATGGTTAGTACTCCTAATTCAATTCCTTTTATTTGTCTTAAACTTTATGACAGCACCAAATTGATCATGTTGTCATTTTCTTAGACCTCCCAAAGCTAATCCCAACCGCACTTAGAAATTTCAACTGCACAGGTAACATGATAGCTTCTTCAGCAGGATTTCAAAAAGCATCCCAAGGCTGCTTCCTTTATCCCACATTTGGTGCATTTTAGTCTTGCACACCTTGTCACTTCCGCCTTCACATTTTTAATAGTTTCATCTTTAGAGAACACTTGTGGTGCCCAGTTCAAAATCAATAACATTTAATCTAGTAGCATACCCTTTAACAGCAATCAGGTAAGCGGGAAATATCAATCACTTTCTTGAGTATTGAGTTATTGACCCTAAACCATTATTCTCAAACCAAATCTGGACATATTGATCCATTTTTCGCTTTCAAATAAAACATTGAAACGGAAATAGACTTCCAAGGTCAAAAGGATACAGAATAAAATATAGCAAATTACCACTACCTACATTTTTAGTCCATAAATTACCATTAGCAGGCCTGTTTTTTTAAATTCCCATGTGGTACTGTTCATGGCCCATGCGATACTGTTCACTTTTTGAATTATTTCTATTGATAAGTAATTTACGAATCTGCCCTTGTGAGTTTGATAATGTGAATTAACACTGCTAAATGTCAGTAGTATTGTGAAGAAATAATATTTCTATATTCCATCTTTGTTTTTCTTAGAAACAACTCATTTATTTAATAATTCCAAAAACTATTTATAAATATTACAATATGAAACTTGAACAATATATCATTTATTTCTGGCTTTAATTTGCTGCTTGCACATACAAGTTGCATTGAATTTCACCTCTTCTCATGGTGAAGAAGTTTCTCCAGCAAGATTTCCTGGAGTACTGACCCTTAGTAGTATATTGACCCCCAGTAGTATACTAGCCCCAATAGTATATTGACCCTCAGTAGTGTACTGATCCTCAGTAGTGTACTGACCCCCAGTAGTATATTAGCCTGACCTTCTTGCGTTTGCTCACATCAGCATTGCTTTCATTAGCTCCATCCTGCAAGTCAACCGGCAATACAGAGCATAAGGGATGACCAAGTGTGCCCAAAAATGCTTTGGCGATTACAACTGTAATCCTTTCACTTCAAAAATCACAACATTCAAACACATAAAAACTGTCACTAAACTTAGAGCCTAATCTCTATAGTTTCTTCTATTTCTTTCCAAGATAAAAATTGGGAAAGAAAAAAACGAAAGGAAGTAGAAGATACAAGCAGCAAAATTTGCAACTAATCCATGAACTTGCAAGAACAAAGAACCATAAGAAACTAACATAAACACAAACTAAAGCTACTGACCCTCAATACAAAACTAATAATCATACTATAAAGGGTAATAGGCACATTACTCATAAAGGGTCAAATGCACTGCAATTTTCAACCCAACATGAATATACAGAATAATGCAAGTCGACCACTACCGGCCTGTTTATGCAGTAATTTCTCATAACGCATTTTATACAAAAACCCTTTTATATAATATAGTATAATTCCATAGCTCAGTATCATATGGAGAGAACAGAACATGCGAGCTGAAACAAAGAAGAAAGAGAAGCACCCTACTCAAGTAATCAAAATCTAAGGTGCCACCTTTTGTTCCAAACGATTTAGCTGCAAAGCTATTAATATACCAAACAAGTTCGTATGATGGAAAAACAAAACTTTAGGCAGGTTCAACCGAAGTGATCATTTCATACAACTACTTGTGCATAGAATCTAACAGTTTGAGAGCTCAAACTGTTGGGATGGTTTTCCACAGAAAATCCAAACAAAATCAAGCTCAAAAAAACAAGAGCAGCACAGAAACCAAATCCGCAGCCATAAAACCAATCAAATTCAATAGATCTCATCAAATTCAACGCCAAAAATCACAAAACCACGCACAAAATCCAAAATGAAGATAAACTGAAATCAATCCCAAAGCCAAGTGAAAGATCCGAAGCGGAGCAATACCTTTTTGCACCAAATCGAAGGGATCCATGAGCTGGTATAAGCCAAGCTTAGAAATATAGTGAAAGGAAAGCGAAAGAGAATCAGAGATTTGATGCTCCCTTCGCAGCCTCCCTTCGCCGTCTCACTTCGCCGGCTTCGCCGCCTCACTTCGCCGGATTCGCAGCCTCCCTTCGCAAGATTCGCAGCCTCCCTTCACCGGTTGCTTCGCCGCCTCAATCCGCCAGCTGCTTCGTCCTCTACCTTCGTCGGAGCCCTAGATTGATCTAGGGAGGATTTGGCTTCGCAGCCTCCCTTCGCCGCCTCACTTCGCTGGCTTCGCAGCCTTGCTTCGTCGGATTCGCAGCCTTCCTTTGCAAGATTCGCAGCCTCCCTTCGCCAGTTGCTTCGCCGCCTCAATCCGCCAGCTGCTTCATCCTCTACCTTCGTCGGAGCCCTAGATCGATTTAGGGAGGATTTGGATTTTGGGATGGTTTCGATTTCGGAACCGTTCTGATTTTGGGAGAAATGGGTTATGTGACAGTGGCATGTTTCGTAATTTTCTTAATATTTGAGTGTTTTTTCTATAAAATGGGCTGACAGCCTGTTTCAATTATTGACCGCATGAGCTATTAGTTTTGGAGTCTGCTATTGGTAAATAGTAGTGTCATTTTATAGTTATTGGTAAAAAGCTCAATAAAATAAGTACCTTAGTTCAAAAGGATCCACTTTACATTTCGAAGAACACAATGAAGCATATCCAATAGACTTTAAAGTTCAAAACGGATGCAAAATTATATCAGGCATGCAGATCTGAAAATATTATAGTTACATGTCATATTTGATTGATATTGAATTGAAATATACATTGTAATGAAGTAACTAACATAAATAACAATGTGGTTAAGATCATAATTCAATGTCAGTGGTTATAATGAGTATAAGATTGAGTGGGAACACATACCCAGCCCCATAAAGTGCAACATCATCATACAGGACGTCCCGTATAACTGGCATCGAACCTCTAAACAATTAGAAAGCGGGAAACTGTGGCTGTGGCTGATTGTGGCATTTTCTACCTAGGGGAATGGCAAACTGTAATTAGAAAGAAAAAAGAGGACAGAAGTGTAATTTAATACACAAAACCGTTTTGTAACAGCAGCAGGGATATATCGGTCGGTATTAATTAAGTAAATAGTGTTTATGGTTAAGTTTTCAAAAATGCTGCAATTGCCCTTGATTTATTAAGGCTCTAACAATAATTAATTTCATATATAAAGGATAAAATCGTAATTTAAAAAATAAAGGAATGAACATAGGAGTTATTTTTTCCTAAACTAGCCTTCCTGCACGCAGGAGAATTTCTCTCAAACTGACACATGTCAATTGATACACGCGCGTGAGCGTGTGTTAAGAGGCTAGGATAGTATAAATGTATAATTGGGTATATAACATGTACAATAAATAATACCACACGGAAATTTGTTTACGAGTTTCGTGCAGTTGATATTGACGTACTAAACAAGATTGCTATTGCTCAATCCTAGGTAATCTCGCTCCTTAACAAGTCGTACGTGACCCCAACAGAAACCAGCCCCTATCGAGTCATATCAAGACCAGCCCAACAATATTAACCCTGACGCTAGTCGCGCCTGAAGCTCTAAATTTTTTTGGCAATTTCATTCAACACTGACCTCATGGTCGTCGAGAGCAAGGTTGGGGAGCTTGAGATGACGTCAGTCAAACCATTTCTCTCTTTCCTCTCGATCTCAATCTCAATTCCTCCATAAATAGATGATGAAAGTCCTTAAACTTCGACCACTTTTTTTTTTCTTCTTTTTTTGATGGAATGGAATCTCAGTACGTATCATCTTGATTTGCTTTATAAACAGGCATGGATTTTCTCTCTGCAATTGGTAGTGCCATTGTTGAACCAATTGTCAGGTACGCGGTTCAACCTGTTGCACGTCAAGTGTGTTATGTTATTCACTTCAAAAGCAACCTTCAAAAACTGGAGGCTCGAGTGGAAGAATTGAGAGCTGCTAGAGAGGGGAAAAACATTGAGGTTGCTGAAACTCAAAGAAGAGGTGAAGGAATCCACCCAGATGTCCAGTTGTGGCTGACAAAAGTGGAGGAGATCACTGCAAAGACTGACCAATTCCTGAAAGATGAATGCAGCCAAGAAAATCTGAAATGCCTGCATGGGTTTTGCCCTAATCTGACCATGCGTCATCCGCTGAGCAGGAATTCTACAAAGCTGTTGCAGGAGGTTGTTGAACTACATGAAAGAAGAAGGCAACTTCCCAAAGTTTCATGCGGTGTCCTCCGCGAAGAGGCGTGCATCATATCTACTGGAGATTACCAGGCCTTTGAATCAAGGAGGTCAACTTTCAAGGAAATCATGGATGAACTGAAGAATCCTAATACCATCAGGATCGGGGTGTACGGAATTGGAGGTGTGGGTAAAACCACACTTGTCAAAGAAGTGTATAGGGAAGCTAAAAAAGATCAGACCAACTTATTTGATGATGTGGTTTTAGTCCTCGATGTGAAAAAGAATTCAGACCCGGAAGATCTTCAGAAGAAAATTGTTGAAAAATTGGACATGAAGATTAGTCAAAGTGATGATGAGACTATAGACGGAAGGGCGAAGCGTCTATGTGGCAGGATAAAGAACAAAAATGTTCTTGTAATTCTGGACGATGTTTGGGAACCAATTGACTTGGAGTCTGTTGGACTTCCTAGTGTAGCTACTTGTAAGATACTGCTGACATCTAGAAGTAGAAAAGCATTATCTGCTATGGGTACGCGTAAAGATTTCCAGCTTAACATTTTAGGTGAAGAAGAGAGTTGGGTTTTATTTGAGAACAAGGCAGGTGATGTTGTTAAGGATCCTTCTATACAAACAGTAGCAAAACAAGTAGCCCAAAAATGTGGAGGTCTGCCTGTTTTGGTTGTCACAGTGGCAAGCGCTTTAAAGAATAGAACCACTCTACCCCCATGGAAGGACGCCTTGACATGCCTGCAAGAAGGGTCTGACAGAGATGACGAATTGACAGAAAAGGCATACATGGGTCTAGAGTGGAGTTACAATCAGTTGACTGATAAGCAACTTAAGCCATTGTTCTTGTTATGTGGATATGCTGTGCAGTGGAATGATATTGTTTTGGACGACTTGTTGTACTATAGCGTGGGTTTGGGTTTTTTTGAAAAGCCCTACACAGTGGAGAAAGCACGAAATGCATTGTATTCGTGGGTTGAAAAACTCAAAGACTTTTGTCTGTTGGTAGAGAGCGATGATGATAGATACGTCACAATGCATGAGCTTGTACGCAATGCTGCTAACCGGATTGCATCCAGAGATCCACAGATCTTAGCTTTAGTGAAAGATGAAGATGAGGGTGGGTTGAAATAATGGCCAGATAAAAGTTTCTTAGAGAAGTGCACAACCATCTCTTTGCCTTGTAACGGCAATTTTCCAAGGCTTCCGCAAGTTATGCAATGCCCAGCTCTAAGAATGTTTCTGTTGGAGGGTAATTCTAAACCGCTGGCACCACTGGCACCGCTGGCAATATCCCCTAGATTATTTG
Source organism: Rosa multiflora (assembly GCA_002564525.1). Classification (NCBI taxonomy): domain Eukaryota; kingdom Viridiplantae; phylum Streptophyta; class Magnoliopsida; order Rosales; family Rosaceae; genus Rosa; species Rosa multiflora. The sequence goes on from BDJD01001611.1 coordinate 79,290, forward strand.
AAGAGATGAAACAACTCAATGTTTTGAGTTGGATAAACATGAACATAGGGGCTCTACCTCAATCTCTTCGGTTCCTAGAGAATCTTCAGACACTGTGTTTAATAGGATGCACATTGGAAGACATATCTCTCGTTGGGCAGTTAAGAAACTTAGAAATTCTAAGTTTTGAAGGTTCTGATGTTCAACATCTGCCCCAAGAAATAGGGCAACTGGCTCATCTGCGGTTGTTGGATCTATCCAACTGCTATAGACTTGAAGTGATCTCGCCTGGCGTTATATCAAGCTTGACAAGACTGGAATACTTGACAATGAGAGAAAGCTTTAACAATTGGGTGACTGAAGGTGAAAGAAGCAACGCTAGCCTATCAGAGCTGGAGCATTTGTCTCATTTAACTACATTAGAAATACATGTTCCCGATGCAGACCTTCTTCCAGCAAACCTTTTCTCCCTTAAGCTAGAAAGATTTCAAATCATGATTGGTGAAACATGGGCGTGGGACGAGCATGAACATGCACGTGAGGATGAGGATGAGGATGAGGATGAGGATGAGGATGACAATGACGATGAAGATGAAGATGAAGATGAAGATGACGATGACGATGACGATGACGATGACGATGAGGAGGAGGAGGAAGAGGAGGAAGAAGAGGAAGAGGATCAGGAGGATTATAAGCACTCCCTCAACAGACTGAAACTCCAGCTCACTACAAACATTGAGTTGAACCAAGGTCTAAGAAAGTTGCTGAAGATATGCCATGATTTGTCCCTGTATGGGACAGAGAGTGTTAATCATATTGTCCACCAATTTGATAATGAAGAATTTCAGCAACTGAAGCATCTCTGTGTCCGAAACAATGTCGACTTTATCATTACCAAGAAGGTACTCCCTAGTTTTGTTGACATGATTTTCTATGATTAATTATTTTCTATGATTGATTAGGAATTTAGGATACCTTATCATACATATAGTTATTTTTTGTTTCATTTCATTAATTAGGATACCTTATCATATACATATACTTCAGTGCAATATCATGTGAATGTTGATATTGAAAGTAACCTACTTGTGACTTATCCTTATGATTAATGAAATTATCAAATTGTTTTGATTAAAATGGACGTTAACTGTATATACTGAATTTTGTATTATAGGTTATGTTGCCGAACTTAAAGACTTTGGTGATACATGAGTATGATGATATAAGATTCCTGTTCACCTTTTCTGTGGCTAGAAGTCTTGTACAACTCAAATGTTTGAAGATTTCGTCATGTAAACTGTTGGAAGAGATTGTATCATCGACAAGAGAATGCGATGAAGAAAGTATGGGTAAAATGTTTCCCAATCTGGAAGTTTTGAATCTAAAGGGACTCGAAAAGCTGGCTAGATTTTGCATGGGAAGTTATGTTGAATTTCCGTCCTTGAAAGAATTGGATGTAGATGATTGTCCTGAACTGGGGGCTTTCATTTGTGATAATGTTGATACGAGTACGAGCAGTCGAGGGATTATAATCGACAAAGAAACTCATGAGAGAGACTCGAAACAAGAAAAGAACCTTGATGTTAACAGTGAGACTTTTGTACGGTCCTTCCTCTTTGACGAAAAGGTAACTTAGAATACACTGCATGCATGATCTCTCTCTCTCTTTATAATGTGTGGAAATGAATACAAGTTTATGGCATGGATTGTATACATATGCAGGTAGGATTTCCTTGCTTGGAGAATTTGAAAATCAATGGGGTCCTGAAGTTGAAGACAATATGGCACAGCCAACAAGCTCAAGACTCTTTTTGGACACTCAACAACGTTAAAGTTTCCAAATGCGACGCATTAATCAATGTCATTACGCCTGCTGTCATGGGAAGATTGAATGCTCTGAAAAGCATAGATATAAAGAATTGCAGGTCGCTGGAAGTGGTTTTTGAACTTGGAGGAAGTAATGCACACTTCCAAAATCTTGTTTTTGTATCCGTATGGCGTTGTAACAGATTGAAGAATATTTTTCCAGCCTCAGTGGCCAGAAGTCTCCAACAACTAAGTTGGCTGAGTCTGGGTTTTTGTCATGGAGTGGAGGAAATCGTCGGTGAGGAAGAGGGAGTACTAGAAACACCGTCGTCTCCGCAGTTTGTGTTCCCAAAAGTAACATTCATAGAGTTTGAAACCTTGTCCAGTCTCAGGAGCTTTTATCCAAGAATGCATACTTCAGAGTGGCCATTACTCCAAACTTTGACGGTCTGTGACTGTAAGGGAGTAAAGACTTTGGCGGCCCAACTTTCATTCTTGCGGGAAAAATACGAGCAGGACCCTCTTATGTCTCCACAATCTCTCTTTCTAGCTGACAAGGTATATATAACATTGCCTTTATACTATTTTTTTCTTTTGACAGTTTACACTTGTCTTGTTTGTTATTATATATATACATCATGTCCTATAAGAACGTTGACACTTTTATACAATATTATATCAGGATTCATTCATCAACCTAGAACACTTGGAATTAGATGCCATGGAAATTTGGAATGGTCCAACCCCAGCAGAGTTGGTCTTTGGCAAATTAAATTCATTTGCTTTCGTAAATTGTGTACCTTTCTCCAAGCAAGTATCAGTTCTCTTCCTTCAGAAACTACAAAATCTTGAAAAACTTCAAGTTGGGTGGGATTCTTCCGAAGAAATATTTGTGGATGAAGGAATTACAAATAGTGGGGAGATAAGTGCAGCTGGGAGTAGAACTCTACCACGTGTAAGAGTTTTGAAGGTCACGGAAATGAAAAATTTGATGCATCTAGGGAAGGAGAACTCCCAATCAGACCCACTTTTTCCGAACTTGGAAATTCTTGAAGTGTCGATGTGCAGAAGTCTGAAGAGTCTACAGTCATCAGCTATATCGTTCCGGAATCTAACAAGTTTGACAGTAATGAAGTGTGGGAGATTGAATTATTTAGTATCATTTTCGGTGGCTCAAAGCTTAACGCAACTCACAAAACTGAAAGTGAAGAAATGTAAAAGAATGGTAGTAATAGTGGCCAGCAATGTCGGAGATGATGATGAAGCAGAAAATGAGATTGCTTTCAGCCGGTTGCAAGAATTGGAAATTTCTGATCTACCAAGTCTGCAAGGCTTCTGCTCCTCCAGAAATTATGCAGTCAACTTCTCATCCTTAGTGACTTTGAGGATTAACCAAGTGCCGGGATTGAAGCAGTTCTCCGAAGCATTGCAGTTGCTGATCTGCATCCGCACATGCAGGCACGCAACACTGGCCTGATTGATCGAGTGGAAGATTGTGCCACTGCGTGCATTTGTTATATATGCTCAATAACGGCTGCAAATTTGCGATTTCTACAGGCATTGATGCATTCTTTCTCTCTGTAATCTATGTATGTGTAATTTGGTTTGCTAAGAGACTTGTAATATGAATGTGATTTTGTTTCTGATTAACAGATAAATAACAAGTGTGATTCAACAGACATGTAAAGAAGTGTGATTTTTTTTGCGCTCTGATCTCCATGAGTGTCCTTAATTCTTGTTGGTGCTTTGTTCAGCTGTTTTCCCAGGAATCTCTACTTTTGGCGTTGGTCAGACTGTCTGAGGTAACTTTTAGTTCTACCGTCCTTGCCATTGCCATACATTGTTTCATTATTATTTCCATAGTACTTCGTACTAAGGAGATGCTTTAGTTGCATTGCATTTTGTTCATTACAACTCTGTTTATGTTCGGAAAAATCCCGCTTTGTTGAAGGATATTGACACTTAGTGTGCCTAGTCAAACTAGGATAAGTTCTATAGTTGTAATAGGAGAGGTTTCCTACTCCAAGTTAGATAAGGAATCCTTGTACTCTTAGATTATGCACTTTGTAATCCCTATATATAGGGCTCCTATTCTCTATAATGAAATATACTTCTCTCATAAATCTCTCTCAATACCAATATACTAAAACACGTTATCAGCACGACTCTAGCCAAAAAGCAAAAACCACAAAACAAAACCCAAAAAAACTTCCTTTGCCAAAATTCTGCCGCAAGCACTTGCCTGCAGCCTTCTGTCTACCTGCGTGCCGACTACCCCAGCAGCCCCTAGCTCGTGCTAGCCGAGCCCCCGCCGCATCTGCCCCGAGCTACGCGCCCCTGCGCTCGTCTGCCTACCTGGGCGCCCGTGCGCCTGCAGCCCTGCTGCCTGCGCGCCCCTGCGTCCGCAGCTGCCTGCTTGCGTGCCCGTGCACCTGCAGCATTGCATCAAGCTGCTAGCCTGCAGCTGCTCCTGCAGCCCTCTCGGCCTTGCCTCCTCCTGCATCCTTCGGCAGCAACTAAAATCCTTAACTGCCATCACCACCGCAGCCCCTGCTGCCCCGCATCCGCTGCACGCCTCTATTTAGATTACTTCGCTCCATCACGCCTGCATCGACACGCGCGTGATCCAAAACCAAGTAAGTATCCAAAAGAGTAAGTTTTAAAGTTCCTAATTTGAAATTCTTTCTTTTTCTCGGGGACTTAAAAACCTCCCTTCTTCTTCATCCCACCTTTCATTGAACGTGGGTTCGATTCAAAGCCGAATTGTGGGGATTCGCGCTATTAACGAACTAAGAGTGTTCGTAAAGACTTCGGACTAAGAGCGTCCGCAAGCATCGATTTATGACCTTATAAACATCACTGTTTCGGTCTAATCTAATTTTCTTGGAAATCGATTTCTTGGTAGCATAGCTCGGAAATCTTAATATTTAGTCGTCATGGAAGTTTTAACTCCGAGACTAATATATTTCTTCTTCTTATTTCAGGATGTCAAGACTTGACTTTCCTATCCTTGACTCAACTGGCTCGGAATATCATAGTTGGGTCACGGATGTTGAGAATCATCTCACTTCAAAAGGGATCCTACCCGTAATTCAGGCACCAAATCCAGATCTCTTATTCGAGCGTACGGCTACGAATAATGCCACCGCCCTTATTTTGATAAGGCGCCACATGGATAAATCACTCCGATTGGAGTACATGGCAATCAAGGATGCTAGCGAATTATGGGTTGCGCTAGAAGAGCGTTTTGGTAATGTGAAGGATACCCTCCTCCCTGACTTGAAAGTTCAATGGAACAATCTACGATTTGCTGACTTCAAGTCTGTAGCTGAATATAATTCAGAAGTTCTTCGCCTCAAAACCATGTTGGGGTTCTGTGGACAAACTGTCACAGAGCAAGAACTAATTGAGAAAACTCTCTCCACCTTCCCCGTCTCAGCTATTTTGCTATCAAAGCAATACCGAACTGAATTCAATACTGGACGGCTCACGAGGTTTCATCAGCTAATTAATATTATGTCTGTAGCTAAAAAGCATGATAATATCCTCGTGAAGAATTATAATTCAAGGCCCATCTGAACTAAGAGCGTTCATGAGGCAAATTATAATAATGCACCCAAAGGAGGGCGCAAGGAGCGGAACCCTAAGAATAAGGGACACAACGGACGTTCTGGTCCATATAAACGCCCTACAAAGGAAGGTACTCGTCAGAATGAAGGACGATCACGTGGCAATACATGGCAACGTGGGAGAGGAGGCTGTGGGGCTCCAGGACATGGAGGAACCACCCAAGGCCGTGGGAATGGCGCCAACTCCTATAGGGGACGCCACCCAAGTGCAAACAATGCACCTCAATTAAAGGGAGGAAATCACAATGACATGTGTCATCGATGTGGATCTAGTGAGCACTGGTTCAAACAATGCAACGCAAGCAAACAATTGGCTGCGCATTACAAGGCATTTAGAGACTTCAGAGAGCATGAAGCCAACTTTGCCGAAAATATAGAAGAAGATGGTGATGATGAGGACGTGGAGGAACCACCCAGGGCCGTGGGAATGGCGCCAACTCCTATGGGGGACGTCACCCAAGTGCAAACAATGCACCTCAATTAAAGGGAGGAAATCACAATGACATGTGTCATCGATGTGGATCTAGTGAGCACTGGTTCAAACAATGCAAAACAAGCAAACAATTAGCTGCGCATTACAAGACATTTAGAGACTTCAGGGAGCATGAAGCCAATTTTGCCGAAAATATAGAAGAAGATGGTGATGATGCCAACGTCAATCTCACCATAGCGGACTTCAAATCTGACAAAGAATTGCACAAGGATGCTGCAGATTTTGATTAGTATAGTCCTTTACTTTTCCAAGAATAATGTAATGGCAATTATGCCTTAAATCAATAAAATGACTTATTGTATTAACTCTACTCAAGAGTACTTGTGATGTCTAGGCAAGGTTTGATCTGAGAGAACGGTTTTAAAAAGTGAGCAACGCTCCACCAAAATCTCGCCTTACCTTACCTGGTCACAACCAAATTGAAATTACCGAACGGATTAAGTGACTACGATTCGCCTACTATTTGATTTTATATTGGTATTATGCCTTAAATCAATAAATGACTTATTGTATTAACTTTTTCCCTCTAGGCGTACTCAAGAGTACTTGTGATGTCTAGGCAAGGTTTGATATGAGAGAACGGTTTTAAAAAGTGAGCAACGCTCCACCAAAATCTCGCCTTACCTTACCTGGTCACAACCAAATTGAAATTACCGAACGGATTAAGTGACTACGATTCGCCTACTATTTGATTTTATATTGGATTAGATTTTAGTCAAGAAACTTTGATGTAATCATTGGCTATTATTAATAAAGTATCGATTTCTTTATTCAATGTCTTGGACATGTTTTAATTTCAAACTTTATTATTTTTCAGTATGTTTCCTGGAGAGCTAGAATGCCTCGTGGATAGTGCAACTACACATACTATCCTTCGAAATAGACAGCTATTTCTATGGATGACACCATCTCGATCTTCCGTGACTACGATGGCTGGATCATCTCGATTGATCCATGGTCGAGGGCCAGCCCAATTTATGTTGCCAAATGGCACGACTTTAAATGTCACCGAAGCTCTTTATGCTCCTAGGGCAGGAAGGACCCTATTAAGCTTCAAAGATATAAGAGCCAATGGTTTTCATGTGGAAACACATTGTGAGAATGGACAAGAGTTCCTTTGCATCACCTCTAACGACTACGGACATAAACGGGTATTAGAGAAACTTATGTGTCGCTCTAGTGGGTTGTATGCAACCACTATTCGAGTCATTGAATCCAACCATGTCATGAGAGATGATTTATGGGATTCCGACACATATAGGCTTTGGCACGACCAGTTGGGACACCCAGGTCGTGACATGATGATCCGTATATTAAAGACTTCACACGGACATCCCTTTTTCAGAACGAAAGGAAGTAAAACTCGAAATGTGGATCAAGGAGGAGCAACTGCGCCTCACGGCGCCTTTTCCCCTCAAGTCCGACCATCACCGGTCGGCGCCGCCATCCCCCTGCGGCCCAAGGGTGGCTTTGACGCCACCCCTGCTCCTTTGACTCCAATTTTTACTTCTAAGGTCCATTGTGACTTCATGGCTCAACCAAAATCCTCATTGGTTGTTTCCAAAGCCCATCATTCGTTCTGCAAAGCCTGCTCTTTAGCAAAATTAGGATCGAGACCATCCTATGCAAAGGACACCAAACAAAATATACCATTCTTGCAAAGAATCCAAGGTGATACTTGTGGACCTATTCAACCATCCTGCGGACCATTTCGATATTTTATGGTATTGGTTGATGCATCGACACGCTGGTCACATGTCATGTTATTGTCCACAAGGAACGCTGCATTTGCTAAACTCCTAGCACAAATCATTAAGTTAAGGGCTCACCACCCTGATCATCCTATTAAGTCTATCAGATTAGACAATGCTGGAGAGTTTACATCAAAGACTTTTGATGATTATTGCATGTCCATTGGGATTGATGTTGAACATCCTGTTCCTCATGTTCACACCCAAAATGGTCTCGCAGAAGCCACCATTAAACGACTACAAATGGTTGCTCGAGCATTGGTAATGCGCACCAATCTCCCTATTTCTACTTGGGGCTATGCAATATTGCATGCAGCTGTGCTTATTCGTCTGAGGCCTACTGCCACACAACCCTTTTCCTGCGTCCCAGATGGTTACTGGGTATGAGTCTGATGTCTCACACTTACGCATCTTTGGGTGTGCAGTTTATGTGCCAATTGCGCCTCCACAGCGCACCAAAATGGGTCCTCAAAGACGATTAGGCATTTATGTTGGATATGATTCTCCAACGATTATCCGCTACATAGAACCCTTGACAGGCGATCTCTTTACCGCTCGATTTGCGGATTGTCACTTCGATGAGACAGTCTTCCCGTCGTTAGGGGGAGATAAGAACATAAATGTTCAACAGGAACGACAGGAATTGTCGTGGTCTGTCCCCAACCGCACAGTCCGAAATTGAAGTGCGGAGAATTCTCGATCTTCAGAACGTAGCAGAATCGATGCCTGATGCGTTTTCTGATATCGCTAAAGTGACGAGATCACACATACCTGCTGCAAACGTGCCTGCAAGGATTGATGTCCCTAAAAGTAGAGGGCATGACGCCAACTCAAGAATTCATGAGCATGGCGCCAACGTCCCATCTCTCAATGATGGCGACGTTATGGCTAGGCCCACGACTCCCTCCAGGAAGCTCGGGAGGCCCATAGGTTCGATGGATTCTCGCCCAAGAAAGAAAGCGAGTTTGGCACAAAATAATCCATTAATCATCGATGT
>BDJD01001612.1:11179-24393 GCA_002564525.1 Rosa multiflora
GGTTTAATTAATTTGAATGTAGCACATGAAATGAATAAAATTTCTCCTCAAATTTTTAGTGTTGAATCTTGTGATGTGTGGCATGGAAGGTTAGGACATGTGAGTTTGAACAAAGTCAAAAGATTGATGGACTTAGAGTTAATACCAAAGTCTAGTGTAGATTTTAAGCAAAAATGTGAAGTGTGTGTTCACATAACAAGCTTGTAGAAAGAGACACACAAGTTTTAGAATTCATACATAGTGATGTATGTGACTCAAATAGAACCCCTACTAGAGGTGGAAATAACAAATACTTTGTGACATTGATTGATGACTTCTCTAAATATTATTATATCTTTCTTATCAAAACAAAAGATGAGGTGTTTGATAAGTTCAAGGTATATAAGAGTGAAGTTGAAAACCAATTAGAGAAAAAGATCAAAAGACTTAGGTCTGATAGAGGTGGAGAGTATACCTCCAATGATCTTAATACCTTTTGTGAAGAACATGGAATTATTCACGAAGTCACTCCACCTTACTCACCTCAATCCAATGGTGTAGCAGAGAAAAAAAAATAGGACTTTGCATGGTCAACTCCATGATCCTTAGTAGTGGAGTACCTGAGAATTTGTGGGGGGAAGCAATGCTGACAACTTGTTTCATACTTAATAGGATAACTATGAGACAGATTGACAAAATTCCTTACCAGTTGTGGAAAGGAAGGTCACCTAATCTCAAAATCCTTAGAGTGCGGGGGTGTCTAGCAAAAGTACTTATACCAAGATCGTAGACACCATCTTTCTAGGTTATGCCAAAAATAGCATCGCCAATAGGTTCTTAGTATTTAACTCTAATTTTAAGGAGGTTACAAACAACACTGTCATAGAATCTAGAGACGCTACTTTCTTTGAAGATATCTTTCCTTTCAAACCCGAATTCCAAAGGGAAGTACAAATTAGAGACAAACCTTCCAGTTCAACCACAAATGAAAATGCAGAGCCTTTAGATCCTAGAAGGAGTAAAAGGGCTAGAGTAGACAATAAATTTGGAGATGATTTCTACACCTTTTCAATAGAAGGAGAAACCATAACTTATCAGGAAGCCACTTTATCTATAGATGCACCTTTTTGGAAAGAGGCAATAAGTGATGAGTTTCAATCTATTATCCAAAACAACACTTGGGTGTTAACAAATTTGCCTCCTGGAAGCAAAGCAATAGGTTGCAAATGGTTGTTTAGAAAGAAATTGAACTTGATGGGAAGTATAGACAAATACAAGGCTAGACTAGTAGCTAAGGGCAAAATTCGAAAAAACGCTAGGCGCTAGTCGGGCGGTGGGCAGGAGACTAGCGCCCAGACGCCTAGGCGGGTGCCTAGGCGGTTTTCTATTTTTTAATTTTTATTTTATATATATATACACACACACGTACATATGCACACTATATAAAGAAAAATAGAATAAGAGGAGTAATAAATATATATTTAATTGGATTATTAAATTTTTGTTTAACTAAACATTTATTTAACTAAATAAAGGAAAAATTGAAGCAGTATTCAATTATCCCTCTAATTTCTAATAATGGTTGGTCTGCACACACATGTCCCACTTACTCATCTATTCCTTTTCTCTCTTGAGACGAATAGGAGACACACATTTCTTTTTTATTCTATTCTTTGAAGCTGTATTCAATTATTGCCTCTAAGTTCTAATAATGGTTGGCCTGCACATTTCTCATCTATTCCACTTGTCCCACTTACTCATCTATTCCCTTTCTCTCTTGAGACGAACAGGAGCCACACATTTCTTTTTTATTCTATTCTTCATCATCTTCATTCTGTTCCTCTCTTCCTCTTCGCAAAACCAATCGCCACCACTCCAGGTTCTCTCTTATCTTTCTCTCTCTTCAATCTTCATCTATTTTTCTTCTTTCTTTGTTGTTCAATCACTGGGTAAATAACTACACAAAAAGAAGGTTTCAGTTCTTAGATTTCAAGTCGTTGTGATTTTTCAGCTGCTTTCATCAGAGATCTTGGTTTTCAGTTTTGAATCAAGGGGACTAAAGGTGACTGAGAGAGGTGGTCAGAGACTTAAAAGGACAAGCTTGCAGCTGTTTCGAATCAGAGACGAAGTCTCTTTCTCATCTTCTATTTGATTTTGACGAGAATTGAAAAAAAAAAATCAACGCCCAGCGCCTAGACGGAGCCGCCTAGGACCGCCCAGCCTCCGCCTAGACCACCTAGGAGGCCGCCTGGGAACCCAGCGCCCAAACCATTCGCCCAGGCCAAAATCGAGTCGGCCAAGTGAGGCATAGCGCCTAGGCGGCCGTTTTTTAGAACACTGGCTAAGGGGTTTACACAAAAGAACTTAGATTACTTTGACACTTATTCACCTGTCACTAGGATTACCATCATTAGGACTTTAATACCCTTAGCATCTGTACATAATCTAGTCATTCACCAAATGGATGTGAAGACCGCATTTTTGAATGGAGATTTAGATGAAGAGATTTACATGGAGCAACCTGATGGATTTATAGTTAAAGGTCAAGAGCATAGGGTCTGTAGGTTAGTTAGGTCTTTGTATGGCCTTAAGCAAGCTCCTAAACAATGGCATGAAAAGTTTGACAAAGTGATCCTAGATTATGATTTTAAGATCAATAGTCATGACAAATGTTTATACTCCAAAGTAGAAAATGGGAAACACGTGATTTTATGGTTATATGTTGATGATATATTGATCTTTGGGACAAATTTGGGGATTGTTAATAATGTAAAATCATATCTATCCAAGAACTTTGAAGGAAAGACATGGGAGAAGCCCATGTGATTTTAGGAATGAAAATTGAGAGAACGTCTGAAGGTATATTTTTGAGTCAATCTAGCAACATTGAAAAGATGTTGAAGAAGTTCAATTATTTTGAGTTCAAACCCGTGTCGACACCTTATGACTCAAACGTCCACTTGAAGAAAAATCAAGGAGAACCTTTTTCACAATTGAAGTATTCTCAAATGATAGGTTCTTTACTTTACATTGCCAATAAGACTAGGCCAGTTATTGCTTATGCAGTTGGGAGACTAAGTAGATATACACATAACCCTAGTAAGGAGCATTGGAATGCTTTGGAGAGAGTCTTTAAATACCCTAAACGTACACTTAATTACTCATTGTGCTATATGGGATTCCCTAATGTGCTAGAGGATTATAGTGATGCAAATTGGATAACAGATAATGAGGATGTGAAGTCTACTAGTGGTTTCAATTTCTTGGGGATGAAAGAAGCAAACCATAACCACTAGAAGCACTACACAATCAGAACTTGTAGCTCTAGATGTCACTTGTACTGAGGCTGAGTGGATTAAGAGTTTGTTGACGGAAATACCTTTAGTAGAAAAATCCTTATCTGCTATACCTGTATTATAACTGTACATTGTGATTATAATGCAATGATAGACTTGCTAAAGCAATCTCACATGAACCAGAAGATGAACAGACATATACATGTGAGATATAAATCTGTGAAGGGCCTAATTAGAAAGAGCATTGTCACTTTAGACTCTGTAAACTCAGAGAATAATATTGCAGACCATTTAACTAAAGAGCAGAGTCCTAGAATTGTTGAGGGGGATGGACTTAAGTCCACAAGGGAGTCACCTAAGGAGGTAACCTAACTTCTGTGATTGGAGATCTCATGAAGGAAGTTCAATGGATAGAAACAATCCATACTGCGTGACTCATTAAGCACTATTTTATATGATGGAGATATCCTTAATGAGATATTGAGATATTCTCCGCTCATCCCTATGACATGAGTGCTATATAATGTGATGTTAGGAAGGGAATTAAAGTATCCCTGAATGAGTTTCAAGGCAGTCAATCTCCCGCGGGGTGCAGGTCACATGTTCCCTTGGAGAACTCACCTAGTGAGAGTCATCGTGAGGCCGTGATAGTGAGAATTGGGTTGTTCTCTAAAAACTCTCATGAGAATCAAGATTGAGCACATGGCCATAAATAGCGCTACCCCGCATCCAAGTCTTAACCAATACTATGTGTGTAATACGTTGAAGTTTCATCAAAGGGGCTAAGTTCAAGATTGTGTCACTCAGGTTCCTCAGATGGAAACTATTATTACAAAGTGTAGGTTCAAGCCTGGAAGACAGCTACACCTACTACATAGTATTATGTTGCCCCTATATGTATATATATTATTTTCTTTGCTTTTAAAGATTTTAAAACCTTTTGTGGGGGATTGTTGGTATTTTAAAAAAATTTAAAATCCTTAATTTGATTTTCAATTTTCAATTTATAACTTATGCTTTTAATCCTATAATTATTTGGGGGGTTATAGGAGTTTCATTTTGGGATTTAATTTTCTGATTTTATGGTGTGTTTTATGTTGGAGGTTACATGAGATAATTGGAGCCTATAAAAGGCAACAATGTTCCCCAAGTTGTTTACAACAAAAGGGTTATCTCTACTCCTCATTTGTATACGATCACTTCGATTACTACCTTCCATATTTTACTATTATTTTGGACAACGATTCTGTGACTTGGAGATTCTATCCGACTGTGAACGTGCTCATAGCGGACCTTTGGTTGCGTGTATTGGGGTCATATCTTGGAGTCTTGTAGACCATTAGCACCTGCACATAGGGAGGCTACAAAGGTTTTAGGACAGCGTCTTTTGACGTGCTTCACCATACCAGGCTTGTTTTCTCACTTTGATTTTACGACACACACACACACACATAAATATATATATATATATATATATATATATATATTATCTATAATTAGCCTATCTATTTTTATCTTAACTTTTCTTTCTTTTATTTTTATCAAATTTATTTTCTATTTTAATCAATTTTACAAAGGAAAAAAAAACCCAAATTTTTACAACATAGTCGAGGAGTGGGATGAAGTTCGGATTATTCAACTCTCATCGAAGCTACTGTAATTGCCTTTGTTGACTAGTTTAGAAACCATTCTGCCACCTTTTGCTGATATTGTGGGAAACTGTCACGCCCAGGACACGATCTCGGTGGGTTTTAAGCACATAACGCCGAATTCACTACTACAAAAACATGATTTAAGGACATTGAAACTATGTCCTTATATCAGGGAGTCATCATCAGTCCCAAACAAGGACACTTGAAATGTGTCCTCTTATCTATACGAGGACATAGTTTATGTGTCATAAAAGCTTTAGTCGTGGTGTCCTTATATCCATAAGAGGACATCTAAATTGCATCCTTATATTATCTAATATATGTTCTCTTTTCTATACAAGGACACACTAACTATTTTTGTTCATCTTGGATATGTCCATCAACCTGCTCTACTACTCCACTCGAACGACATCAATCTCTTCTTGAGTGTAAACATCTTTTTCCTTGAACTGAAATGATGAGCATATATAAGTGAATATTACATTGAATAAAAATGCTAACCCAGTAAGCATGTGCACAACTAATAAAAAAACAGCAGTACATATAATTGAGCTAACCTTATTACTAACCATTGAAATAGTATTACTATCAGAAAAAAAAAATCAATCTTTGTAGATAAGTTAAACTATTATGAGAAAAATGACAATAATGTTCTAAAGGAGAATAAGGAAGTTGCATCACTCATCCTTTGCCCTATAATGATAGATTAAACCTCCTCTCCCATAGTTAGGCGAAGTTTCAGGTCCTTGTGTTTCAGTTATGATTCTTGTGAAGGTGTCATGATTAGTTAGCAATCTAAGGTAAAATTTTCAGTTCGCAGAAGCATAAGGAAAGATGCTAATACCCCTATTATATTTTTCTATCTGATAGTTTATATCTAGTGGATGGAGATGAGGGTTTATATCAAGTGGATGGAGATGAGGTCAAGAGGAATATTAAAGAAGGGCCAAAAAACAAAATAATGGTTCTTCCACCGTTATTGTCACATCTATGACTTTCCTTTTCCCAAAACCCACAATCAGAGCCGGTCCTGAGATTCTAACGGCCTGAGGCGAAGAGTAAAAATGTGGCCATATATATATATATATATATCGCTCCAAATAACAGTAGAAAATCATGTATTTTGAATAAAAGTAAAAGTAAAGATGAAGTTAATAAAAAAACAAAAGTATATCAATATTTATTCCCTACAAAAGTTTAATTTGGGTTAGTTTTCCATACGGAGAAGAAAAGGGAATAGTTCTTCATATGGAAAAAAGGAAAAGAAAAGTTTATATGGAATAGGAAAAGGGAAAAAAAAAAAAAAAGTGAGCTGAGCCATAGGGTCCAAGAAAAATAAGTAATTAAAAAAAAAACTGAAAGGATGAAGCTATTGGATTTGGGCTTTGGGCCCTCCTCAAATCACTTAACTGATTGAAAAAACAAAAAAAAGGAAGGAACTAGAACACAATTCAAACCTTGGTGGGGAAGGATGTGAACTCTCTTCATTTCTGCTAGAGCAACACTGCGTTTCTTGTTTAGTGAAGCAAATAGTATTTATATATACTATCTATATTATATTTACCGAAACTCTGGAGGCCCCCGGGAGCCTGTGGCCTGAGGCGGCTGCCTCAGTTAGCAACCCTCAGGGCCGTCTCTACCCACAATGAAGATCTCACTGCAGAATTTATGCATGATTAGCTAGGGCAAGGTCACCACCAAAAGAATCGGAAAAAAAAAGAAAAGAAGCTGGTGTGAGGTGCTCTACTTCCTATCTATAGTTTGATTAGATCTTAAATTGAAATCAAATAACAACAAATACCTGCATGGCCACAACTGTTGACAATAGATCTTTGCATTGACAAAGCACAGCATGCTCCTTGACACTTACATTTGCAAGTTCTTCCGCCAAACACTACTAGCAGAATTCTGTTTGGATACACTTAATTTTCTAACTGTATCATTTGAGTAAAGCAAATGACACTCTTCTATACTTTTAATATTCTTTATTTTATGGATACTGTTAACCGTGACAAAATAAAAAATATAATCAACAAAATAAGTTAATTGTTTTAGAGAAACTGAAATTGAGAGGAAATCACTGTGCATTCTCATTGATAATAGGAGCATCTTTATATAGAGGATTACAATGCATAGAGTCTGAATCATACAAGGAAATATAATCTCTGGATTCTGCTAATTAAACCATATTACCACTAAGTCAAGTAACCTAGAGTTTGGGTCAAACACAAATTAGGGTTTTACTTGAACATTCCCCCTTGTGTTGCCTGAACACGGTGCTTCTCTCGTTGCCTCATTAAAAACCTTCTTGAGTAACAAAGACCCAGTGGGACAAAAATAATCTCGGTCGAAGGGAAAAAAAACAACACACCCTTCACGTTTCGAGACCATACATGTAAACATCTCCCCCAGATGACAACAGTCATGGGAGTTCCGATAACTTCCGCAAACGATGCTACTAACATGTTTATCGAAAGTGGAATTGAGGCAATGACTTAGTGAGCAAGCCTGCCACACTGTCCTCAGATTGAACCTAGTTCACTTTGATCTTGAGGAGAGTCTGTTGTTGCTAATTATCCTTGGTGTTGTCGCTAAGGATGTAGCCTTGCTTCATTTGTTCAAAACAAGCAGCATTATCCTAAATATTCGTAGGCACATATGTGGTAGACTTCAAACCACAATTGTTCGAACATGCGTAATTATGGATTCAATCCATATACATTCACGAACCTCTTCGTAAAGAGAAATGATCTCTGCATTGTTCGAAGATATAGCGACTAGGGTCTGTTCTGTAGACCTCCAAAATATCATAGTCTTTACCCATGGTGAACACTTAACCATTTTGGGAATGACCTTTATATGGGTAAGAGAGATACTCAATATCAGCAAAATCTTCCAAAACAAATGTTGTTTTAGGCTGGGGATAATGGACGCAGGCCAGTGTTGGCGGCGTTCCTAGTGTATGATGGGTCCGAATCCATCATCTTTCTATAGGGATAGAACAAGCCCATATCAATCGTACATCTCAAGTACCAAAAAATATCTTTTACACCAATCCAATGGCGTCGCATTAGCGCAGAGCTATACCTTAGCTAACAAGTTCATGGAAAATGAGATGTCCAGTCTTGTGCATTGAGCTTGGTACAATAATGCGCCTATTGTACTTAACTAGGGCATTTCTACCCCTAGTGCATCTTCATCACCATCCTTCGAACAAAGAGGATCCTTTTCAGGATCAAGACTAAGGACAATCACGGGGGTAATTGAAGGCTTGACCTTGTCAAAATGTCTAAGCATCTATCGACACGATGCTCAAGTTCCAAACCGAGACATAAATGTGTTCTCCCATAATCCTTCATCTCAAAATCAGATTTTAAGTGTTCAGTGGTTTCCCTTAACTCTTTAAGGGCTTCTAATTAAGATCATGTCCAGCATCAACCGCGATAGAATCCGAAACTTGTTATGGAAATGTATGGGCATATCCCTTCCCAATCAAGCAGTTACTTTAGTGAGCGTTCCAACCTTATTGTAAACACGCTCTGTGGTCTAGAGTCTCTTGACTTGGGTAAATGAAGTTCACCATGAACCTTCATGTATATTCCGTATCTAGATCCCCATAAAGATATGTAGTGACTACATTTGTAAGTTGCATTTTCAGTTATTCGAAAACTACAAAACTGACAGGGTAGTGGAGTGCAATGACATCCATTATGAGATAATATGTCTCATCGTAGTCGATTCCAGAGCGTTTTGTGAGAAGCCTTGCGCCATAAGGCGAGAGTGCCATCTCTTGGGCTCATCACGCTTTCTAACGAAGACCTATTAGTCAATAGGTTTTAGGTTAGGAGGTGTTGACATTATTGGCTCAGAAAACCTTTCTCTTCGTTAGAGAATCCATCTTAACCTGGATCGCATCTTTCCATTTAGGCCAAATTTCTCTATGTTGGAATTCATTCATCAACGGAGCATGGTTCGATATCATCGGACTCAACAAACTCATGCGTATGCCCAACTACATCATCATTATGATGGAGTTTCTATCCCACGTCTCATGTACACTAGTGTAATTATCATAGAGCTCTATATTCTCAGGAATAGGTTCTGACGTTGAGGCGTCCCCCAACGATAACCATAACCCAGAAGATTCTCATGAGACAGATTTTGAGTGTTGATGATCAAAGGATTGGAATGTGCCAAAGTATCCTTTGAACTCACGGGCCTCCCATGCATCTGAGCTGGGGCCATGGCCTGTAACGCCAAAGTGTCACTCTTTATGGCGTTGGTGCCATGCCTACCTCTGTGTAGGGTGGCCCTACGTCCTCTCGTAGGGACGCCCATCCTTGCAGGCATATTTGCAGCATATTTGTGTGATCTCGTCACTTTAACAGGGATCGAGATGAGACATAGTGGGGACAGACTACGACAATTCCTATCGTTCCTGTTGAACATTCGTGTTCTTATCTCCTCCTAACGACTGGAAGACTGTCTCATCAAAGTGACATCCGCAAATCTAGTGGTAAGGAGATTGCCTAGCAAGGACATTAAGTGGCGGACGATTGTTGAAATCTCAAATCCAACGTAGTTGGCCATTCGTTTGTAAGGACCCATCATAGAGCGCTGTGTCGGCACAATTAGCACATAAGTGGCACACTCAAAGATGCATAAGTACTATACTTGTACCCAGTCACTAGCTGTAACGCAGAGGTAGATTGAGTATGGGTCGTAGGCGAATTAGCATAGCTGCATACTATATTGCATTACCCCAAGCGGATATAAGGAGATTAGTGCGCATTACCAATGTCCTGACTACCATCGTAGTCTTTTTCGGGAGACCATTTGGGTGTGTCCATGAGAATATGATGTCCAACATCAATCCTATTGCAATATCCATCGAAAGTCTTCGATGTAAACTCTCTAGCATCGTCAAGTCCAATTGACGGAATAGGATGATCCGGGGAGTGAGCCCGTTGTCATATGATATTTTCTAGGAGTGTAGCATAACTAGCATTACAAGTGGACAATGGCACAACACGTGACCAGCATGTTTGCGTGTCAACCAACATCATGAGATATTTAAACGTCTGCAAGTTGGTTGAACTAGTCCACAAAATCCCTATTGATTTTATGTAAGAACATAATGAGTATTTTCATATCCTTTGCATAGGACTGTCTCAGTCCTAATTTCCCTAAGGAACAGGCTTTGTAAAACGAGCGAGAGTCTTTAGAAGCAACCAATGAGAATTTTGGTTAGGCCTGAGCGTCTGAAATGCTATTTGAAGCAAGTTGGTGTTTGCAGCATCACCTAGGGCGCCATCACCATGATGGACACCATCCATGGCATCATGGATAGGGACTGCGCCAGCCCTAGGCTGGTGGTGGACAGAGGCGGTGCCCTAGGCAGCTGCGTCGGTCACACTTAGTCCAGAAATCATGTTTCGTTTCACTCGAAAGAAATGATGTCCATGTGAAGTCTTTAGCAGATGGATCATCATATCATGACTAGGATGATCTATCATGTCGTGACAAAGCCAATATGTGTCTAAATCCAAGAGATCTTCTCTCATAACTTTATTGGATTAATAGCTAGAATAGTGACATTAATCTACTAGAGAGACACATAAACTTCTCTAAGATGCTCCTTTGTTCGTTATCATTAGAGGTATTGCAAAGGAACTCATTTCCGTTCTCTACATGCGTTTTCGCATGGAATATTTTGGCTATTCATATGTACGATTGGCCCTAGGAGCGTAGAGAGTTTATGTGACAGTAATTAAGGTGCCATTTGGCAAGTGGAACTTGGGCTATTCTATATCCTTGAATTTATACTGATGGCCCAGCCATCTTAGTCACAAAAGTCATATGCTCAGAATCAAAATGAAGTCATAATGAAAAGAACTCGAAATAAGCTAACGGAGTTACATCATTGTCTCTTTGACCAAAGAAAATCTAATCCAATGCTAGCTAATGCAAAACAATGGTATTCGTCTAAGTAATTCCAAAATAAATGTGACTGGGTGAGTAGAGAGATGTCGGTAGAGCAAGGCTCGCTTAAGTACCACTAATCTTAGAACCTTCCTAGATATCACACTTACTTTGGGTGGGCCTACTTTGAAGAAAGACTAAACCATTGGCATTTACTACAAAAATATATGGCAATTGCCTATTACATCTCTTGGAAAAATAAAGACTTAAACAGAATGATCTATTGATCCCAGCTAGATTTGTAGTCTTCAACCCTTCACTGTAGATCATCTTCTTGATCTTCTTGTTCTATATAGTGAGCTTCTCTTGCTTCACAATATGCTTTATAGGCGGCGACGCTTTCTTCATGAGCTCTACAGATCAGACACTCCACATCGAGAACATACATCTCTTTGCTCAAACTCCATTGATTGAGGTGCTTTGAAAGCGTCATTTAGATGGCTCTTAGTGTTGGTGGCTCCACCAACATGGCCAGAGGCGTTGCCTCCCTCTCTCTTTCCACGTTGACCTCTTCGGTTCTGTGTTCGCCTATTTTGGCTATTATCTTCCCAAGTAGAGCGATTATATGGACTAGAAAGTCCAGAAGTATCCCTAAGGTTAGGGTTTCGCTCTTGGCGCCTTCTCTTAGGGGCGCAACTATAACTGTATTCCGGAATATTCTTTATTTCCACGGATCTCGAATTATAGTTCTTTACAAGGATGTTGTCATGCTTTTCATCGACATTCATAGCTCCAATGAGCTCATGAAACCTTGTGATCCGTCCTGCAGTAACATTAATTCTATAGTTCTTAGCAACCATCAATGGAGAGACGGGGAAGGTAGAGAGAGTCTTCTTAATCAACATCGCATTTGTGATCTCTTTATCACAGAATTTCATTAAGGATTTAATGCAAAGTGCTTCTGAGTTGTAGTCAAGAACTAACTTGAAATCGCAGAAGCGGAGGCTAAGCCATCTCACTTCTAGGTCAGGAAGCAGGGAGTCATGGACGTTACTGAATCATTCTTCGAGTGAGACCCACAGCCTTCTGGGGTCTTCTTCATTCATACACTCGTACTGGAGCGAATAATCCATATGACGAGTCATTAGGATGATGGGTTTCGCCTTATTTGACTCTAAGGCTGCTCTATTTGCTTCCAAAGCTTGATCTTGCTCAACAGTTAGCACGTCCTGGCTAGGCTCGAGAATCGTATCCAAGATTCCATCAGCCTTGAGATGCTGGCGGATATCACGAACCCACCTGTGATATTCAGAGCCAGTTGTTCCGAATGGAGCAAAGTCCAATTTATTCAGGTTACTCATCCTGAAAGAGAACAAGAAATTAGGGTTAGTTTCGGAGCGAAAAAATGCTACCACGAAAACAAATAAAATTTCTGAGCATAGTCGCTTCCAGGAAATTAGGAATTTCTAAGCGTAATCGCTTCCAAGAAATTCAATTCCAAGAGGTATTGGATTAGATCGAAACAATGACGTAAGTGGTCGATCATAAATTCTCTACAAACTCTAAGTTTGGAGATCTCAACAAACTCCAAGCTTGGAGTGTGCACGAACCCCCACAGTTCGGCTTAATTAGGTCTCCCCTATGATGAAGAAAGGGGGGGGTAGAATAAGGGAGTTTGCAAGTCCCCGAAAAAGAAGAGAAATTGAAAAAACAAAAAAAACTCTAAAAAAAGGGAACGTTTAGTAAAAAATACCTTGAAATAGGTCAACGGAAAATTTGGCCGGAAAAAGTCGCTGGAAAATAGTCGGAAAGTACATGGCCGGAAAAGTCGCCGGAGAGTTGACCGGCGTTGAACTGAGCTAACGTGTCGCTGGGGTCTTCTGCTGACGTGGACGCTGGTGCTGATTGGACGCTTACACAGGCACTGATGTGGCAGTGCTGATGTGGTGCTTGAGCTGGAATGACGTCACTGGGGCAGTGGGCTGATGTCAGTGGGCCAGGTGCTGCTCCCCTTCTTTCTGGCACGTGGGCTTCTGGGCTTCTATTACAATTGGGCTTCTGGGCTTTTGGTTTCTTCCTCTTTTTTTTTTCTGGACTGACAGAGGCAGAGAGAAAACTCCAAGGATGAATTTCAGGCGGCGGTTCAACGCGGATGAACTTCTGGTAGCCGATTCATAGATTTTCAGGCCGGTTCTGGTGGTTATTTTTCTGGTTCCGGCAATCTGAGATTGAGGTGCTACAGGTGATGGAGTACGGCTTTGAAAGGCGGAGGAAAAGCCTTGAACCAGGCAGAGGGATTTCTGGTACTTTTGAGAGCCGGTTCGGTATTTTTCAGGCCGGTTCTGGGGGTGGCGCCCCCCCCCCC
>BDJD01001612.1:37884-95347 GCA_002564525.1 Rosa multiflora
CAAAGTAGGCACACCCAAAGTACGTGTGATGTCTAGGAAGGTTCTGAGATTAGTGGTACTTAAGCGAGCATTGCTCCACCGACATCTCTCTACTCACCTGGTCACATTTATTTTGGAATTACCAAAAGAAGATAGACGACTACCATTGTTTTGCATTAACTAGTATTTTGGATTAGATTTTCTTATCAAAGAGACAATGATGTAACTCCGTTGGCTTATGAATAAAATTTCGAGTTCTTTTCATTATGACTCCATTTTTATTCTTTGTGACTACGATGGCTGGGCCATCAATATGAAATCAAGGACATGGAATAGCCCAAGTTCCCTTTGCCAAATGGCACCTTGATTACTGTCACAGAAGCTCTCTACGCTTCTAGGGCGAATCGCACCTATGAATAGCCAACAGATTTCATGCAAAAATGCATGTAGAGAACGGAAATGAGTTCTTTTGCAATACCTCTAATGATTGTGAATAAAGGCGCATCTTAGAGAAGTTTATGTGTCTCTCTAGTGGACTCTATGTCACTATTCGAGCTATTAAAATACTCATTATGTTCTTACAGAGAATCCATGGGGATTCTGTGTACTAGTTCAACCAACTTGCAGACGTTTAAATATCTCATGATGTTGGTTGACACGCAAACACGCTGGTCACGTGTTGTGCCATTATCCATCTGTAAATACTGCTTATGCTACACTCCTAGCGCATATCATATGACAACGGGCTCACTCCCCGAATCATAATATTCAGTCAATTGGATTTGACTGTGCTAGAGAGTTTACATCGAAGGCTTTCGATGGTTATTGCATTGGGACTAATGTTGGACATTATATTCCCATGAACACACCCAATTGGTCTCGCGGAAATGACTACGATGGTAGTCCGAACATTGGTAATGCGCACCAATCTTCTTACATCCGCTTGGGGTGATGCAATATCGCATGCAGCTATGCTAATTCGTTTACGACCTACCGCCACTCAATGTACCTCTGCGTTACAGCTAGTGACTGGGTACAAGTATCGTACTTACGCATATTTGAGTGAGTCATTTATGTGCCAATTGCGCTGCCACAACGCTCTATGATGGGTCCTTACAGACGAATGGGCAACTACGTTGGATTTGAGACTCCAACAATCGTACGCCACTTAATGCCTTTGCAAGGCGATCTCATTACTGCTAGATTTGCGGGTTGTCACTTTGATGAGACAGTCTTCCAGTCGTTAGGGGGAGATAAGAACACGGATGTTCAGCAGGAACGACATGAATTGTCATGGCCTGTCCCCACTATGTCTCATCTCGATCCTTGTTAAAGTGACGAGATCACACAAATATGCTGCAAACAAGCCTGTATGGAGGACGTCCCAACGAGAGGACGTAGCGCCACCCTACACGGAAGTAGGCATGGCGCCAACGCCAAAGAGAGTGGCACTCTGGCGTTACAGGCCATGGCCCCAGCTAGGATGCGTGGGAGGCCCGTAGGTTCGAAGGACACTTTGGCACATTCCAATCCTTTGATCATCAAGACTCAAAATCCGTATTATGAGAATCTTCCGGGTTAGAGTTATCGTTGGGGGATGCCTCAACGTCAGAACCTATTCCCGATAATATAGAGCTCTATGAAACTTACACTAGTGTACATGAGACGTGGGATATAAACTCTATCATGATTGATGATGTAGTTGTGCATTTTGTTGCTCATGAGTTTGTTGAGTCAGATGATATCGAACCATGCTCCGTTGATGAATGAATGTCAACGTAGAGAAATTTGGCCTAAATGGAAAGATGCGATCCAGGTTAAGATGGATTCTCTAACGATGAGGAAGGTTTTCGAGCTAGAGATGCCAACACCTCCTAACATAAAACCTGTTGACTAATGGGTCTTCGATGAGTCATATTCTCTCGTAATAGATGTCATTGCATTCCACTACGCTGTCAGTTTGGTAGTTTCTGAATAACTGAACATGCAGCTTACGAATGTGGTCACTACGTATCTCTATAGGGATCTAGATACGGAATATACATGAAGGTTCATGGTGAACTTCATTTACCCAAGTCAAGTGACTCTAGACCACAGAGGTGCGTTTATAAAGAGGTTGAAACGCTCGCTAAAATGACTACTTGATTAGAAGGGATATGCCCACGCGTTTCCATAACAAGTTTCGGATTCCATCGTGGGTCATGTTGGACATGATCTTCATTCGAAGCCCTTAAAGAGTTAAGGGAAACCGCTGAACACTTGAAATCCGATTTTGAGATGAAGGATTATGGGAGAACACGATTATGTCTCAGTTTGGAACTTGAGCATCGTGTTGATAGATGCTTAGGCATTTTGACAAGGTCAAGCCTTCAAGCACCCCTATGATCGTCCGTAGTCTTGATCCTGAAAAGGATCCTCTTCGTTCGAAGGATGATGACGAAGATGCGCTAGGGGCAGAAATGCCCTAGTTAATTACAGTAGGCGCATTATTGTACCTAGCTCAATGCACAAGACCAGACATCTCATTTACCATGAACTTGTTAGCTAAGATATAGCTCTGCGCCAACGTGACGCCATTAGATTGGTGTAAAAGATATCCTTCATTACTTGAGATGTATGATTGATATAGGCTTATTCTATCTCTACAAAGAGATGATGGATTCGGACCCATCACACACCAGGAACGCCGCCAACGCTGGCCTGCATTCTCTATCCCTATCTCAAAACGATATAAGTGTTTTGGAAGGTTTTGCTGATGCTGGGTACCTCTCTAACCCACACAAAGGTCGCTCCCAAAATGGTTAAGTGTTCATCATAGGAAAAGATCGTGACATCTTGGAGGTCTACAGAACATACCCTAGTCGCTATATCTTCGAACAATGCAGAGATTATTTCTCTTCACAAAGTGTTCATGAATGTATATGGATTGGATCCATAATTACGCATGTTCGAAGCAATTGTGGTTTGAAGTCTACCACAGATGAGCCTACGAGCATTTAGGATAATGCTGCTTGTTTTGAACAAATGAGGCAAGGCTACATCAAAAACGGTAACACCAAGCATAATCAGCAACAACAGACTCTCCTCAAATACCAAAGTGAACTAGGTTCGATCTGAGGATGATGTGACAGACTTGTTTACTAAGTCATTGCCCAAATCCACGTTCGAGAAACATGTGGCAAGAATTGGCTTGCGGGAATTATCTGAATCCCCATGATCGGAGGCATCAGGGGGAGACGCAGACATCAGGGGGAGATGTCTACATGTTCACCTCGAAACGTGAAGGGTGTGTTGTGCTCTTTTTCCCCTTCGACCGAGGTTATTTTTGTCTCACTGGGTTGTTGTTACTTGACAAGGTTTTTAACGAGACAACGAGAGAAGCACCGCGTTTGGACAACACAAGGGGGAGTGTTTAAGGATATCTCTATTTGTGTTTGGCCCAAACTCTAGGTTACTTGACCTAGTGGTAATAGGGTTGAATTAGAATTACTTGACCTAGTGGTAATAAGGTTGAATTAGAAGGATCTAGATTCCTATTCAATGTACGATTACTTTCCTTGTATGATTGAGATTCTATACATTGTAATCCTCTATATAAAGAGACTCATATTATTAATGAGAACGCACATCAAATTCTCTCAATTTCAGTTTCTCTACAGCATGATCCACAAAAAGTATATTTTGTATTACAAAAAATTGGATAGTCACCATCATCAACTCCACCTCTCCATCTCTCCACCATTAGTCATCTGGTGTCAAACAATGTGGGCCATGCCCTTTACTATCTAAGGAAGGAACATAAAATCAAAGCTCACTCACCATTAAGTCAATCATGGAGAAGAAATAATATCTATTGTCCACTTTTGTTGTAGTGTGCTTTTCCAACAATATGGAAGTTATCAAAGATGCCAATCTTGATCATAACGTCATCAACTTATTGAAGCAAATAAAAATAAAAATAAAAATATACAAAAAAAAAAGGGTTGAAGATGAAAACTTCTACTACTACTACTACTAAAGTTCTTTGAGCTTCATTGGGAAAAAAAAAAAAGAATTTTTGAGCCCAGATTGAAAAAGTCTAGAAAAATAGAATCTTGCAAATTCATACGTATATGAAGGTTTGGAAGAGAAGGAAAAAGAAATTATGAGTTGTTATACTTTTGAAAATTATAAAAGAAATTTTGATTCAAATCAATTGTTGAACATAATTGAGGTACCATTTGGCATGAGAGATTGATTTGAGGTGTAGCTGGTTTGAAGATAAAAATGTAAGAGTTTAATTGAATGGGTTTGATGATCAGGAAGTTTTTTTTTTTTGGTTCTTATGGTTTGTGCCTTTATTGGTAATTTTAATAGAGTTGATAAAGTCAACTATCATTAAATAAAATTTGGAGGTTTAAATAGAAATTTTGGAGGTATGAATAGAAGCCTTCATATGTTAAACTGTTCACCAAAAAAGAAAAAATAAAAAAAAAGAAAATATGTTAAACGGTGAGGCATTTGGCGCCAACAAAGCGACCGATTTGCTGACGTAAACGTCAGATAACTCCCCCGCTCCAACAAAAACGCTGCGTTTCGTCATGAACAAATATCACAATAATCTAAAATAATGAGTCATCCACATTAATATTGCGTGTCGGATTCTCATTAATTCTCACACAAGCTCCATGGACCCCACATCCTCTTTTGACTAACTCACCTTTCTTCCTCTCTTTCCCTTCCTACAAAATCCATCCTCTCCGCTCTCACGCTCTTCTTCTTCATCAGTTCTCCTCACAGCGAAAGCGAACCAAACCAAAATGACGTCGTTTCTGGCTTTCCTCGCTGCTCTTTCCTTCTTACAGGCAAGAATATCTCATCAATTTTTCATAATTGTTCCTCTATTGGATTCTACTACAATTTTTTACTGTTCAAATCATTACTGAAGTCAGTGATTTTTGATTTTTTTTTTCCTTTTTCTTTAATTATGCTGCAGCTGCTCTTCTTTGGACCTTCGTTGAGTGCAGAGAAGACTGTCTCGCCTGGTCTTCTCACTTCTGACGTCACTTCTCGGTAAGCCTCGAGTTTGATCTCCATTTTTGTTTTTTAATTTGGCAATTTTGGAGCTATTGCTGTATAGGAATTCTGATAACTCTGTTCATACTCATATATACCGCATCGTAGTTGGTCTGAGCTAGTAATAGTTAGTTTTGAGGAATAACTTAGTTTGTGGCCTTTCGGTTAGGAAAACACACTCGGAAGACTACTGTGCAATGTATGATATATGTGGAGAACGCAGTGACGGCAAAGTCTTGAATTGCCCTTATGGTTCCCCCTCTGTGAAGGTGTGTTACTCGGGCTGCTTGCAGTTACTTACATGTTATATGCTATTTTTTTTTTTTTATTCTTATCGCTTTCAATGTTGCGTGTTGATGATGAGTGCTGTAACGTTACATGTGTTGTAGCCTGACGAGCTATTTTCTGCCAAAATCCAAAGTTTGTGTCTCTATTATCAATGAAAACACATAACAAATTTTCTCAATTTCAGTTTCTCTACAACATGATCCACAAAAAGTATATTTTGTATTAAAAAAAATTGGATAGTCACCATCATCAACACGTTCCACCTCTCCATCTCTCCACCATTAGTCATCTGGTGTCAAACAATGTGGGCCATGCCCTTTACTATCTAAGGAAGGAACATAAAATCAAAGCTCACTCACCATTAAGTCAATCATGGAGAAGAAATAATATCTATTGTCCACTTTTGTTGTAGTGTGCTTTTCCAACAATATGGAAGTTATCAAAGATGCCAATCTTGATCATTGATAACGTCATCAACTTATTGAAGCAAATAAAAATAAAAATAAAAATAAAAATAAAAATATACAAAAAAAAAGGGTTGAAGATGAAAACTTCTACTACTACTACTACTAAAGTTCTTTGAGCTTCATTGGGAAAAAAAAAAAATTTTGGAGGTACGAATAGAAGACTTCATATGTTAAACTGTTCACCAAAAAAGAAAAAATAAAAAAAAAGAAAATATGTTAAACGGTGAGGCATTTGGCGCCAACAAAGCGACCGATTTGCTGACGTAAACGTCACGATAACTCCCCCGCTCCAACAAAAACGCTGCGTTTCGTCATGAACAAATATCACAATAATCTAAAATAATGAGTCATCCACATTAATACAGTTAATCCCCCGCTCCAACAAAAACGCTGCGTTTCGTCATGAACAAATATCACAATAATCTAAAATAATGAGTCATCCACATTAATATTGCGTGTCGGATTCTCATTAATTCTCACACAAGCTCCATGGACCCCACATCCTCTTTTGACTAACTCACCTTTCTTCCTCTCTTTCCCTTCCTACAAAATCCATCCTCTCCGCTCTCACGCTCTTCTTCTTCATCAGTTCTCCTCACAGCGAAAGCGAACCAAACCAAAATGACGTCGTTTCTGGCTTTCCTCGCTGCTCTTTCCTTCTTACAGGCAAGAATATCTCATCAATTTTTCATAATTGTTCCTCTATTGGATTCTACTACAATTTTTTACTGTTCAAATCATTACTGAAGTCAGTGATTTTTGATTTTTTTTTTCCTTTTTCTTTAATTATGCTGCAGCTGCTCTTCTTTGGACCTTCGTTGAGTGCAGAGAAGACTGTCTCGCCTGGTCTTCTCACTTCTGACGTCCGATTCTACTACAATTTTTTACTGTTCAAATCATTACTGAAGTCAGTGATTTTTGATTTTTGATTTTTTTATTTTATTTTATTTTTTTTTTAAATTATGCTGCAGCTGCTCTTCTTTGGACCTTCGTTGAGTGCAGAGAAGACTGTCTCGCCTGGTCTTCTCACTTCTGACGTCACTTCTCGGTAAGCCTCGAGTTTGATCTCCATTTTTGTTTTTTAATTTGGCAATTTTGGAGCTATTGCTGTATAGGAATTCTGATAACTCTGTTCATACTCATATATACCGCATCGTAGTTGGTCTGAGCTAGTAATAGTTAGTTTTGAGGAATAACTTGGTTTGTGGCCTTTCGGTTAGGAAAACACACTCGGAAGACTACTGTGCAATGTATGATATATGTGGAGAACGCAGTGACGGCAAAGTCTTGAATTGCCCTTATGGTTCCCCCTCTGTGAAGGTGTGTTACTCGGGCTGCTTGCAGTTACTTACATGTTATATGCTATTTTTTTTTTAATTCTTATCGCTTTCAATGTTGCGTGTTGATGATGAGTGCTGTAACGTTACATGTGTTGTAGCCTGACGAGCTATTTTCTGCATGTTACTCGGGCTGCTTGCAGTTACTTACATGTTATATGCTATTTTTTTTTTTTTATTCTTATCGCTTTCAATGTTGCGTGTTGATGATGAGTGCTGTAACGTTACATGTGTTGTAGCCTGACGAGCTATTTTCTGCCAAAATCCAAAGTTTGTGTCCAACTATAAGTGGAAATGTTTGTTGCACTGAGCTTCAGTTTGAAACGTTGCGAGCACAGGTTCAACAAGTAAGGCTCTTTCTAGATTCTAGCTCATATTTGTGCCCTATTTCCGTTAGTAAGGTCGCATCTACGGTTCTGCTTCACACTAATATGACTTTACTTATTGTGGTCAGTCTCATAGTTTGTCCTTTTTGGTAATTATTTTTGCCACGTTTTGAGCATGTTCAGGTGATTTATTTCGTTGATTGGATCATTTGGGTGGAACTTATTTGTCAATTAGTTACATTATTTTATTTAGTGATAGTTTTTTAGGGAACTATTTGTGCTGTACTTCTCTTTGTTCAGTGTGCTCTTTCTAAGCAACTCTAACTGAAGCGAAAAGGGAATGTAATTTGTAATAGTTAAAACAATGTATTGGTTTTGCCTTGGTAATAAAATTCACAAATGAATTTTGTACATGTTGGTATTGTTTTCTATTGAACTTGCAACTGTATTTGACAAATCCTTCGTTATAAGGATATTGACTTCATGCTGGTATCTAACTCTCTGTGTTAAATGGTTTGAACTACTAACAGTCAATGGTTTGGTAGTATCTAGAAACATCACTGCCTGCCACTTCAAATATAGTGTATTGTGTTTGGTTTTCAAATTGCCATTGCACTTGAGAGTATCTTTCATTTTTAACAGTCATTAATCAGGTTGTTCATCTACATATTTCAGGCAGACATTAGTTTCCTAAATAATATTATTTCTTAAAAGAAACATAAATTTTATAAATGAGTGTCGAAAACAGTACAGAACAGTGGACAAGAATTGGCTGTTCCTAAAACTGCACAGTTTATTTAGTTTTTATAAATGGACAGGAGTCTTCTAGTCTTGTTCAGCTTAAAAACAGGATCCGTGTTTTTTTTTTCTTCCAAACTTTTATCTTTTTTGAATATTTGTGTTATTATTGTTTTAGAGATGCCATTTGTGTATGCCTAAGTTCCTAACCCATACTAGATAAAGTCTTGCTTCAGCTAAGCAGTGAATGCTATATTACATTAATTCTCAAATTCTGCATTATTAGACAATTCTAGAATTTCCTTTTGTTTATACCTCAACTTTATTGTATGTAATCTATTGCAGGCAATTCCATTTCTTGTAGGCTGTCCAGCATGCTTGAGGAATTTCCTAAATTTGTTTTGTGAGCTATCTTGCTCTCCAAAGCAGAGTCTGTTTATCAATGTGACTTCTATCTCCGAGGTCAGACTTGATGTTACTGCTGTTAAACTTGTTAACAAGGCAATGTATAGCTTGTTTATGTTTATCTTATTCTTTTTGTTTATTCATTTCTTTTCCTGCCATTTTTCCTTGTTGGTAACATTTTATGCTCATTGGATCTAACCGATATTTTCCATATCAATATGTGATAATTACCTAGTGTAATTATAGCATTAGATGCCTTTATTGGTTTCATCGTTTTCAATTTCTACCATCTTCTATATGACAACAGTCAACTGAGCTAAAACATCTGCCAATGAGTTTTGGCTTGTAAATTTAATTTAATTTTCATGTTAATTGTTTAGTTTGTGCAACTTGAAGTGGAAACCTGGAGTATTGTTAAAAACAATTAGACTATACTCCAGGTTGGCAATGGGTGGAGAGACTCAAGATCTCCTGATATCTCCAATGTTTTGCATGCTTTCGGTTTTGTGTTTACACAAAAAAATGCTTGTGGTATCAGTTGTATCCACAATTGAGTATCTGCCAACAAATCTGGTTCACTATTAATGTATTTACAAGGTCATGCCATTTTAAAGACCATTTTACTGCTTTTAGTACAATTTTTTAATCTAAGAACCTAGACATGAGAATTCTCCGTTCGTGTATCTTTTGATCTCATTATAATCACGCTTGTTTGTATTTCCAGGTTAGTGGCAATATGACTGTGGATGGGATCGACTATTACATATCTGACACTTTTGGAAAAGGACTGTACAACTCGTGTAAGGATGTTAAATTTGGTACTATGAACACACGGGCCATAGAATTTATTGGTGCTGGTGCTAAAAATTTTAAAGGTAATTTAATTTTTGTTGTTTCCAACAGGTGACATTAGAATCTTAACCCCTGTTTTTACCTGATTGTATATTTTTCTATGAGTTCTAATATTTTCATTTCCAACTGTGCAGAATGGTTTGATTTTCTTGGTGAGAAAGCAGCCCTTGGTTTCCCTGGTTCACCTTATGCCATTGACTTCAAGTTAACCGTTCCCGAGTCATCTAATATGGAGCTCATGAACATGTCAGTTTATTCATGTGCTGACACTTCACTAGGCTGCTCTTGTGGTGATTGCCCTTCATCTCCTGCGTGTTCTAATTCTGAACCTCCTCCACACAAGAAAGAGCAATGCTCCATAAAAATTCTATCTATTGAGGTTGGAATCAATGCAATCCATATACATATTTTGCTTGAATTTCTTGATTACTTTCTTGTTGGACATATATGGGCCGGTGGGAAAGTCCATGATCTTGGTAATTCAATGAAGTAGTGGGGTACATAGTATTTTTGTCGATAGATCTGTGTCTGGTAAATTGAAGTGACTTGAGTACCACTTGTTGATGTTTGCAGATCAAATGCATTGATGTTTCAGTAGCCATCATGTATATTCTTTTAGTTTTTGCATTCTTTGTTTGGGGCTTGTTTTATCGGAAAAGAGAAAGGAGGAGAGCTGGATCTACTAAGGAACCATTGTTGAGTGCCATTGATGATGATGATATCAACCCTGTTAACTTACAAAAGGATGAAAGTTTTGCCAGAAAGGTAAATTTGAATTCTTTTCATTCAATATCTGCTGATTTTTCTCCCTATTACATTTGGCAATCTTCCGTTGTTTCATTATTTTATATATCTTTTATGGTGCGTCCCTTTCTCTGTTTTGAGAAGTTACTTTTATTAGCAGAATGCAAAGAGTTCATAATAGTGTACAAGATATCTACATCTCAGTTACAATGCCAATATAACAACAGAACTAGACATGACCCACTGTTGTCGTTCGCCGTAGCCTTAAAACAATGCTTATTAGTTTTATATTTTGTTGCTCTCTGTTTCTTGTCATTTTTTTAGTTCGTCCATTTGTTGCTGCAGTCAAGTGTGTGCTGGTCTTTCTAGTTTCGTTAAGCCGTTACCTTTGTTTAAGTAAATTATAAATTACCTTGTAATTATCAGGGGCATGAGGTGGATCTTCAAGTTACAGAAGAGGTCGAACTATCTTTTATTCAGGAATATATGTCAAGCTTTTTCAGGTCAGGAACTCTACTATTTCTTATAGCATATAGAGTTTATGCTGAATTATATCAATGCTATTCAGGAGATATGGAATCTGGGTTTCTAGAAATCCCACTCTTGTGCTCTTTACCTCGGTGGGGATTGTTCTTATACTCTGTATAGGTCTAGTTCGTTTCCAGGTGGAGACACGGCCAGAGAAGGTATCTTGTTAATATCCTTGTCTTAAAGACCAATATTTAAGAGAAACTAATTCTTTTCCCCAAAGAATATAAAAGCTTTATCTTCAGTGGCTTACTTTACTAGATATATGAGTGATACTTGTATAATTTATCTTATGGGCACTGGGAATAACATCATGTACAAGCCGTTTATCCATATCTTTTGCTTAATCATAAGAAATCAGATGAAATTTATCATACAATCTATAGGACTTGGATAATTTTAATTCTTATATATCTTTATGCTATATCTTTTATATAGTAGGGGAAATAATCTATACATAATTGCCTACCAATTGTTTTGGTTCCCAAAAGAAGTTTTTGGCTCCATCATTGTTGAGCTTAATTGTATCTTTTGTATTAATTATATAAGTTGCAACCCACTCTTCAATCTCCAATCTCCATTGTTTTTTTTGTTAGTCTCTAAAACGGCTTTCCTTACAGTAAGTAATTCCAAAGTATACCTGTTACCCCAACAGAAATTTGAATATACAAACTGTACATATATGTGATGCTGCATATCCACACAGACAATGACCTGGCTGGATGATTCTGGATAATAATTGCTGAAGCACACATAAAACTAATAACTTTTCTTCTGTCTGTTGCTTGACTTTCATTGTGAGATGAAAGTGGACATAACGAAAACCTTGTTTGTGAATTGCAACTTTAGACAATTTCTCAACCTACTAAGTTTCAAACTGTAATTTTGTTTGAAACTTCTACTGTTCTAATTCTCGCATACAGTTTTCGTTTTTTCAACACGATGGAAACTTTTGGGAATGTGGTTGTGCATGCGTTGTAAGTTATTAAATTGTTATATTATTTCAGAACAGTTTAACTTTCTGATAAAAGAATAATTAGGGCACACTGTTGATCTTTCTGCTGTTAATTTGTTTTATAAAAGTTGTAATTAATATTTGGTCAAGTATTCTTGTTTTTTTGGACGACATTAAATTGTTATATTATTTCAGAACAGTTTAACTTTCTGATAAAAGAATAATTAGGGCACTGTTGATCTTTCTGCTGTTAATTTGTTTTATAAAAGTTGTAATTAATATTTGGTCAAGTATTCTTGTTTTTTTGGACGAAGGTCAAGCATTTTTGTTGAAAACAGAATAATCATTGGAGGTATTGAGTATTGACATCTAAAATATTGCAGCTGTGGGTAGGTCCTGGCAGCAAGGCAGCGGAGGAGAAACAATTCTTTGACAGACATCTTGCTCCCTTCTACAGAATTGAGCAGGTCTTAGACTCGCTGTTCTTTTCGTAATTGTGTCATTTTATCCATTTGTCATTTACGGCACCACAGTTTCTTTTGTTACCTAAAAGAAGGCATTTTATCAGACCCAAATGTGCTACAGTCTGGATAGTGCTGTTAGATAATATATGAACGAAAAGTTCAGTTCAAGTTGCTGCAACTGTCAAGTTCAAGTCCATCTAACTATCCATAGCCCGGCTATAATATGGCTAGCAAAGCTTAAGTCTTATGATCACCTACAATTATTTTTATTTTGAAATTTTGTACTCATTTTCTTCTTGTGGTTTACTTGCATGGTGTCTCTTGAAACCCTTGTTGTAGTTATGTAGAAAACTGATGTGCTAATTGGTCTCTGTCTGATTTAGCTCATTATAGCAACTGTCCCAGATTCAAAGCATGGCGAGTCACCCAGTATTGTCACAGATGACAATATTCAATTACTTTTTGACATACAAGACAAGGTATTGCAAATACTACGTGCTATTGTGCCGCTTTGTTTTGTATCTTTTTTCTCACTTCAATGTAATATTTACAATTAGCTGAATTCCTACAGGTTGACGGAATTCGTGCTAATTATTCTGGCTCAGTGGTAGCTTTAACTGAAATTTGCTTGAAGCCTATTGGCCAAGATTGTGCCACTCAAAGCATTTTGCAGGTTTTACTGACTAAAATTTTCTTTCTGCCTTCAGTTTCAAAATAATTATATTTTCAAAAGAAACATAATGATATTGATGAATATGAAACACAGTACAGATTGTGGACACGAGGCCCACATCAACTGTAGAGCCAGAAAGTAAAACACTAAATCTAATAGCAGACCATTAACATTATAGAAATTGAACTAATTATCAGAATATCAGATAAACGGGCTTAAACGACTTCCAATCTAATAGTATACCAGAAATCGACCATTATCAGGGAATGATGCCCAAAGAGATGCCAGAATTCTGTTTCCTCCAAAGCTCCTCCTGACCAATTCCGTTATAGTCTTTGAAGATTTTCTTGTTCCTTTGTATTCCAAATAAACCAAATTACCACCAAACAGCCCTACAGAGACTTAACCTTCTTTCCCCCGTCCTAACAAGTAACACCTTATACTTCTTGCTTAATAATGGGTAACAGCCTGCTGTGCTAACGCAACACAAGTGAACCTGTCTACAAAATTCAGCCACAAACTTGCTACAGGAGGATTTAGAAACAGTTGATAGAAACATTCCTTCTCTTAGGTCTCCCAAGTGTCAATCCCTGCCGAAACCTTACCCTTAGGTGCAACTTTTACTTTCCAGATATTCCACACTTTGTCTTGTTAAACATCATCTGACAAAATAGCGGGCCTACCGTTGAGAATGTCTGCAGTGGGAAAGACACAGGGATTGCATTCTTTATATTGGTGCTGCTATTGCGATCTTGGAGAAGTTCCTAATGATTAAGAGAATAAGCATTACTTACCCAGTACTTTACAGTTTTATTTAATCTTTTCTCATTTTATGCAGTATTTTAAAATGGACCCTGAAAATTTTGACATCTATGGAGGAGTTGTACATGCCGAGTATTGCTTTCAGGTAACCCTGGCAACACCTACTTTCCTTTATTCGGATGATGTTTGTTTAAAGAGATCAATTGTTTTCATGTCTATGACTTCTGCTCAATCAAATGTTATATAGATGTACCGTATTTTACTTTAAGCTGGGAAGCATATGTATAAGATATATTAATTGGCTAAGTGCATATGGTGGCTTAGGCATCAAATACTGAAAGAGATTTATGCATGAATTTTGGCTTTATAGGGAAGTGGTTATGTACTTATGCAGGTTTTTATTGTTAACTTCTTGAAGAATAACCATTTCCTTAGTTTCTTGCTCATATTGTCTTGTGGTTTTTGACATTTTACTTGATTGTTGTGTACTTAGTAACCTCGCTGTTGTTTTCACCTGCAGCATTATTCTTCTGCAGAAACATGTTTAAGTGCCTTTCAGGCTCCACTTGATCCAAGCACTGCCTTGGGAGGGTTCTCTGGAAACAATTATTCTGAGGTAATATAGTCATCCTTTAGTTTTGATAGAAAGATTTATTAATAAAAGAAACGATTACAAAGTCGGGAGAGGCAAGATCTCGCCTCATTTGCCCCTCTTGGGGCAAACCCAGATATCTTTAATTCTGTATATAGTCCATCCTTCTTTCAGACATCTGTCTATATGCTAATTCTATGGTGATCTTCAAATTTCAGGCTTCTGCATTCGTAGTCACCTACCCAGTTAATAATGCAGTTGATGATGTAGGAAATGAGAATGGAAAGGCACTGGCTTGGGAGAAGGCTTTTATTCAGTTAGCAAAGGTTTGAACACTGTGCAGTGCACATCCTCCATTGCATTGTTGCTGTTGCCTGTGGGCATTTCACATTTTATGCAAATATATTGATTTTCTTAGACTTTTATGCTAATGATACTTGATATTGAGATCTAGAGCAAATATGTTTACAGGATGAACTGCTGCCAATGGTGCTGTCTCGGAATCTGACTCTCTCATTTTCGGCCGAAAGTTCAATTGAGGAAGAGTTAAAAAGAGAAAGTACTGCAGATGTTATAACCATAATAGTAATTCCCAGACTTTGATGTTTTTACGTTACTCAACCGATATGCAAGAGATAAATCATCATGATATCTTGACCTTACTGCAAACTTTACCATACTTGACCTTATATAGAAATAGGCATTTTAATTCTTCTTCCCCTATATCATATCAGGTAAGCTATCTGGTAATGTTTCTGTATATATCTCTGACATTGGGAGATGCACCTCAAATATCTTCTCTTTACCTCTCATCCAAGGTACGATCTTAACCTTCACTTGAGTAGTCTTCTATTCCTTATGAACATTTCCAGCATGTGTTTATATGGTAGTTTGTGCGAGTATGTCATCAGTAATTGTTTCTTGTAAACACTTCTCCATCCTTGTGTGTTGGCAAGGGTGTAGGCAACTAGTAGGAACTGAAAAGATAAATTGTGAAGGCCTGTATATGACCCAATTGGAGGTCTTTTGAGTAAAGATGGATCACTTATTTTGACAACAATTTCACTAAAAAATAAATTCAAAGAAGTATGACAGGAACATCAAGTATTGTCCGCCCTTGCTCATGTCCATGCAGCATGATATGCCATCTATATATCTTCAGTATTGACGAAGTTCTGTGGTCTGCTAATCATCATTTGGATCTAATTTGTAGGTCCTGCTTGGTTTGTCAGGAGTATTGCTTGTAATGCTTTCTGTTCTTGGATCTGTTGGATTTTTCAGTGCTGTGGGAGTTAAATCTACATTAATCATAATGGAAGTCATTCCTTTCCTTGTTTTGGCTGTAAGTTTCTAATCTACAAACTTTAAGTCACTAATATCCACTTATGGCACTTATATTCTCTTGGAGACTATACTCCCGGTTATCTTTTGGTTGGTAACCCTGTCACCGCACCAATTTACATGCCCAAGGAGTTCTCTTTACATTGTTCTAATAAAAGAGTAACTAATTGAGTGATACTAAGGAAACTGTAAGTAACTCTACAGTACAATTCACTACTACACTACTGGAAACACATAAATTACTTTTTGATACTTGTTAATTAATATTATAGAATCTCTTATGTCCATAGCAATAGACACCATCATGCATTGGTGAACTTAGATAGAATGAGTCACCAGTGAAAGTGAAAAAAAAAAAGGAGAATTGCAATACTCCTTGGCCTTGTACATTAGGGACTGCAATTTAGGTTTTCTACTTTCTTGGCTGCTCGAGAGAACTTCTTTGTTCATTTTTCTTTTAACTCATATGACTTTATTTTTTTACCCCTTCTCAGAACTGTCCATTTTTGCTTAATGTCAACTCATATTTTCCTCTTTTTTTCATTCATGGCACCTAATAGTTCCGTTCACCTCCAAACCCTCCTTTCCTTACTCATGTTCAATCACAACTTTTTCTTTCAAAAGGGGATGCATGTTTTGTTCATATTCCAGAAACTTTTGCTCATTCTTTGTGAAATTTTTCCCTCCTTGGTGGCCAGTCCACTATTATTCTTTGTATGATAAGACATTTTAATTGGTTCTCGGTTTGGTCCCTTTCATCAGGTTGGTGTAGATAACATGTGTATATTGGTAC
This sequence comes from Rosa multiflora, assembly GCA_002564525.1. Classification (NCBI taxonomy): domain Eukaryota; kingdom Viridiplantae; phylum Streptophyta; class Magnoliopsida; order Rosales; family Rosaceae; genus Rosa; species Rosa multiflora. The sequence continues at coordinate 54,184 of BDJD01001612.1, forward strand.
ATGCTGTGAAACGGCAATCACCGGAGTTACCTTTAGAAAGACGAATAAGTAATGCACTGGTTGAAGTTGGTCCATCCATAACACTGGCTAGTTTGTCTGAGGTTTTGGCCTTTGCGGTGGGAAGCTTCATTCCTATGCCAGCATGCCGAGTCTTCTCCATGTTTGCTGGTGACTAATATTTGCTCTTGTATATCCTAAAAGGTGTTATTTGGACTTTTGTTAGTACATTCATCTCATTTTACCTTTCTTTTGTAGCTCTTGCTGTTTTGCTGGACTTCTTTCTGCAAGTTACTGCATTTGTTGCATTGATATACTTTGACTTTTTGAGAGCTGAGGATGGCAGGGTTGATTGTTTTCCATGCATAAAAGTCTCGTCATCCTTTGTGGAATCCACTGAAGGTATATTTGTGTGCTATGATAGTGTTTTGAGGTTGCTTTGCCTTTAGTATACTTTTGATCTTAATTTTTCTACTCTTTCATGTCACACACACACACAGACACAGACACACACACACACACGCCTTTAGTATACTTTTGATCTTAATTTTTCTACTCTTTCATGTCACACACACACACACACACACACACACACACTAGTGTTAGTTCTAATCAAGTCATCATCATCATATAACGTGTAGGAATCTATCATGGAAGAACTGGATTGTTGGCTCGCTATATGAAGGTAACATTTTCATTAATTTATTTTTTTCTTTATTTCTGGGTCTTTTTTCAGGATATTATTAGTCATCTTCATCTGAAATTTATGGATTACACGGGTTAATGGTCTTTATTAAGTGAAATCATTATTATGTCCTATTTGGAGATGCGACAGTTGGGTTTTATTTTTGTTACAGAAATAAACTAGTCATTCTATGTCTTCTCCTTTTGTTTATTGATCATGGCTTTGCTGTAGGAAGTGCATGCACGTATTCTTGATTCATGGGTGGTTAAGATGGTTATCGTTGCTATCTTTGTTGGTTTTACCTGGGCAAGCATTGTAAGTTGCTTATGATTAATGATGCACATTTGTTAATTTAATTATTTTTATTTATCTCGAGTTCCTAACATAGTGTTTTACATGGTTTTGGTCCTTATAGGCATTATGTTCTAGGATTGAAACGGGTTTGGAGCAGCAGATTGTCCTTCCCCGGGACTCTTACCTCCAGGTCACCTATAGTTTTGTCGAATCTTCTTACCTCACATTCTAACTTCTTGGCGTATTGAATCATTTAGTTCTTCTGTGTGTCAGGGGTATTTCAATAGTATCTCAGAGTATCTCAGGGTTGGACCACCATTATACTTTGTTGTAAAGGATTACAACTACAGGTATTGGTTCAGTCTCTTTTCTATTTTGATTTCAGATTATCAGTTCTATATTAGTTTACAGGATTTTTTTTTCATGCAACGCATGGGAGAAGAAATCAGGAAATTGGATAATTCCGTTAAAACTAGAATTGGTGGGTGTTTAATAATGTGCCACAGATGAATTATGAATCTCTCTCTCTCTCTCTCTCTGTGACATTAAACAAGACAATAATCATTGAAACTGTATCAATTTTGTCACATTATATAGTTCTAGCGCTACTCTTGATTACACGCATGCTGCTTGGGGTTTTAGCTTTGCTTGGTCAGTGTTAATATGATGATGTCATTGATGGCGATGCCTCACATATAGTAATGATGGGCATTTATTTAATATTTGCCAATTGATAGAGATTGAGAAAAATTCAATATGGTTCTTGCTATTGCTTGTCTTTCTATGACTGCTGTATATGAAGAAGTGTCTTTAGTATAATTCCATGCCAATACATTTGCTTCGCTATAATTAGACCAGTTAGAATTTATTTCAAACAATTATTAACAATCAAGTGTTATTTGGTTATCTCAGCTCAGAATCAAGACATACAAACCAGTTATGCTCCATTAGCCAATGTGAATCGAACTCTCTTTTGAATGAGGTACTACAATGGTGGAGGGGTTTTTGATTCTAAATTGGATGTAAAGTATGACTTTCTACAGTTCAGTACGTCCAAAACACATCTGTATTGGTATTAATAACAGTTGCATCGTTCAAAACCTCTTTAAATGCAAACTGAGCTGGAATATGGAAGTGTCCTGTTTTAGAAGAATATAGTTGTTTTGTGGCTGCATCTCTCTCCCAAGGTCTTCATTCTGAACAGTTTCACTTATTTTCCTACGTTTCTTTCTTTCTTTGTTTTTTTTCTTTTATTTTTTTTTTATGTTTGTTTAGCTTATATTCGTATGTCCTGCCAATTTCTCTCTTTTAGTTGGTACCTTGATGTGTCAGGTTGGGAAGGTTTTTCTCTGTGCCGGTTTTTTTATTTTTGGTTTTCATATCTTTGTCTGTAATGGTGCAGATATCAAGAGCTTCTTTAACACCAGAATCAAGCTACATTGCTAAGCCAGCTGCCTCTTGGCTTGATGATTTTCTTGTATGGATATCCCCCGAGGCTTTTGGTTGCTGTCGGAAGTTTTTAAATGCTTCTTATTGTCCACCTGATGACCAGGTTGGTGGTTTGTTACATTTCTTATCTGAGAAGTGATTTAAGATTCTGCTCTTTTATCCCTGGGACTTAACTGCTCCATTGTACTATGAGAGCTTTAAACTTTTTTCTTCTATTATATGTATATAGTAGTTTCTTCTGCACCCATGGATATATATATCCTTTTTTTTTATTTTTTTTTATTATTATTTTTTTTTTTAAGTTTATCATGGATGGCATTTTAATTGGTAACTCCACTGTGTATGCTGAACTGTGGTTAATACTGCTTTATATAGTTTCTTCTGCACCCATGGATATATATATCCTTTTTTTTTATTTTTTTTTATTATTATTTTTTTTTTAAGTTTATCATGGATGGCATTTTAATTGGTAACTCCACTGTGTATGCTGAACTGTGGTTAATACTGCTTTATAATATGATCTCTGATATTCGTTTGCTGAAGCCATTGACCAGCACATGGTAAATTTAACTTTGGTATTTCTTTGATTTGATTATTGTTTACTAAACTGTGATATACTGATGAAATATTTCTTCTCTTCAGCCACCTTGCTGTTCACCTGATGATGGACCTTGTGGCCTTGGTGGAGTGTGCAAAGATTGTACAACTGTAATGCCCATCTTATCTATATAGCTGAGGTTAACTGTAGCACAGCACCCGGGTTAAGAACTAACATTTAAATTGGTTCCAGTGCTTTCGCCACTCAGATTTGATTGATGATCGTCCATCTACAGCACAATTTAGAGAGAAGCTTCCTTGGTTCCTTAATGCACTGCCATCCGCTGATTGCGCAAAAGGAGGCCATGGTGCTTACACTAATAGTGTGGATCTCAATGGTGTGTAGGATCATCTCTATATATAAAATATGTTGATACATATGATAGTGTGCTAGAGGGAGAATTTAAAGGCCCATTTGATGTGATATAAATATATGTTAATAGATACGATAGTGTGTTTGAGAAAAAGAATTTATTGTCCATTTGATGTGATGATAAGTGCTCGAGGCCGAAATCTCTTGATTTAGTAGTAAAAAAAAAATGTTGTATTCTGTTTTCAGGTTATGGAAATGGCATTATAAGAGCGTCCGAGTTTCGCACCTATCACACGCCACTTAACAAACAAGTATGGTGTTTTTTGTCTTTAGTTAACTGATAATAGAATTATGGTGATATGATACGGCATAACTACTACTGAACACCCTCATTTGATCTTCAGGGTGATTATGTAAATTCAATGAGAGCAGCACGGGAGTTCAGCTCAAGAATGTCTGATTCCTTAAAGGTATTAAGTTCCACCAAGCAGCATGGTTTCATGAATAAGCTTTGGAAATCTCACTTGCACATTTCTTGAATGCAATTCTTTACTTTCTAGTTGTATTAGTACTTTGAGGCTTAGGGGCTGTCTTTCTAATGCTTGTAAGTACAACACATTGGTGAACTGCAGGCATATTAAATGTATAGAACATAACTAGTCATAGTGGATTTTTAAATTTAAGCCGCTTCTGTATGCAAAACTAAGATGTTATCAGTCTCTAAAGAATTCTCAGTCTCAAAACCAATCATCTATAAATCATGCTGAAGGTTGTTCATGTTTGTGTATATGATTTTATATCCACCAAGTACACAGCTTTGCAAGTAGAAAATGACATTACATGTTTATAGACTTGCTGGTTCCATCAGATGGTTACATACGTTTTATTGTTCATACTTCTTATAAGAGAGACTATCGAAGTATCAATCTATTCTTTATTTTGTTCTGAGTCTTCCGACTCCAGTTTTACCCCTCCTCCTTTCAGAAGTATTGTGTTGACCTCATTGAATTATATATGTATCCTAGTTTTCCCAAGTTCTTTGAACTTGAAAATAGTGGAGATGAGATATGTGACAGGTATTGTCCCGACAAACTTCTCTTAGGCTACCTTTCATAGCCAGTTTCACCATTCATCTTTGGCAGCAATAGGTCCTCGGGTTGATGTGTATTCATAACGTATGTTCACACTGGTTGTTTGATGCAGATGGATATCTTTCCATACTCGGTGTTCTACATCTTCTTTGAGCAATATCTGGATATATGGAGAATAGCTTTGATCAACATTGCTATAGCTCTTGGTGGGTATTTTTGGAATGTCAGATAGAGATATAAAAATCTCTTTGGTCTTTGTTTGTTTGCTCTTTTGTAGCTTTACTTAGCTGTCTGGTTGTGGTATTGTTCTCACGTGGAGCATACTTTGTCCACTGTGCAAGGCACTTGATACAATATGGAACAGAGATTGGTTTCTAATCAATGATTCAGTAGATATTTACATTATAGATATATAGGGCAATGCTATTATCATTGAGCACTCTTCATTTAGCTTCTTGCACTCAAAATTAAATCTGTGACCTTAATCTAGGTTATTTCTTTTCTTTGAAGTTTAGGGACTCTACAGCTTCACTTTATAACATTTACCTAATATCTCATATATATGACCAGGTGCAATCTTCCTTGTCTGTCTGCTTATTACTTCCAGGTTTGTTTCCTTCTTGAGCACATCCTTACAACTGCCTGCTCGAGTATTGTATCTACTGAAAGCAGTGCTTTTCCTCCCCTGGCACTCACAATTTTTACGTTTTATTTTCCATCTGGTTTTAATTACAGCTTATGGAGTTCAGCAATTCTCATACTTGTCTTGGCAATGATTGTTGTGGACCTAATGGTATAACTTCCTCTTTTGTAACTATGAATTTTTATTTAGGTGCCATCAGATTTACTTCTCTTTCAGTCATCTTCCAAATTCGTCTAATTCTTTCCTTCTATAAAAGACATGACGAGCTTAATTGAACTTTCAGGGAGTGATGGCCATTTTGGATATCCAACTAAATGCGGTTTCTGTAGTAAATCTCATAATGTCGATCGGAATTGCTGTAGAGTTCTGTGTTCATATAACACATGCTTACTTGGTGAGTTCAACACTCATCATGCCATCACGGTATCACACTTACTTAAGTTGGTTGTACTTGGATGGTGTATCATACATCTCTCTCCCCTATAAATTTTCCTCGTGTCAATAGCCCTTCACTTAGTTATATAATTTGCTACTATATTACCAATACACCCTTGCACAGGTGAACCATGGGGACAGAAACCAACGAGCAAAGAAAGCTTTAACTAAAGTTGGACCTTCTGTGTTCAGGTAAACTGTATGCCTCTTGTTTACCTTTTTGGTGGTACTTGGTAGAATTCCATGGCTGAGCTGAAATATTCTTGCAAGCAAAAAATTGCATTAGGTGAATAAGAAATATAACAGAGGAACAAGTGCCTCGTATTATATGCAAGTAGTTATTTAGCTTAGAAATAGACAATGACTTTATGACAAGTAGTACCTGTGCAGATATACATGTATGTAATATGAGCAATCAGTCTTGATATATTTATCTGACTGGGGAAAAGAATCAAGGACATTGTTTTTAAATTAGGTGGAAAAAGTTATGGGATGTGAAAATGCCTGCTTCAAATCTAGACAACTAATTTTGCAAAGGCTTAAGCTATGTTTGAGAAATTTGTTTTCTAATGTCTACTTATAAAGTTACAAGTGACTTTTTTCTAAATGTTCTTTTGTTCAACAAACAACACTAGCATTGCCTTGTCAATTTTCATTGTTTAACTTGTTTTGGCAGTGGAATCACACTTACAAAGCTAGTTGGAGTGATTGTCCTTTGCTTCTCAAGATCAGAAATTTTTGTGGTGTGTATCTTTCTCTCTCAGCTTCAATTACTTTTAGCGATGCTCAATTGCTGTGAAGTAGCTTTCTGATTTTGCAGGTTTATTATTTCCAAATGTACCTGGCGTTGGTTGTTATTGGTTTCTTGCATGGGCTTGTATTTTTACCGGTAAGTTTGGGAACTTCTGCCTTCACAGTTATTTCTCTGGCACTGATATGAGATTGTGTTGCTTACTACATTGCACCACTGGGAACACTTTTACTGTTTTAACACCAATAGAAAGAATTGGACTTGAACAATATGGAAGTCCCTATCTCATGGTGTCCCTATTTTGCCTCAAGTCGGAATCAACATGCAATCCCTGATAAAGCTGATTAAAAACTGAGCTCGCCTTTTATGGTTTGCAGGTGGTGTTGAGCATGTTTGGTCCACTGAAGAGGCTTACAAATTTTGAGATTCAAGAAGTAGAATCTTCATCAAGCTCAAGTTGATAGTTGTGGAAGTGCAGCTTCCTTAGTTCAGGTCAAGGTTCTGCTCTTGTGCTTGCAATATGAGGATATGTTGTTCTAAATTTAACCGTCCTGGGTGGGAATGCTATGAACGTGACCATCAAAGGAAAACAGTGTTAGTTATAATGTATATGATTATACATTGTTTCACTGCACACATTTTGGTAAATAATTCATACGTCTATCATCATCCTCAATCTGTGATGTTCATCCAACATCTATTAGGTTTTGACGGTAATTTATGTTTAAATGAGAGATGCTAAAAAACGAAATTGACTTCTTAACTTGTTAAAATTTAACTAAAAAATGGCTAGCGAAGGCAACAACCTCAACAACGGAGAATGATTTGAATAACAATCAACTTCTATACAAAAAAAAAAAAAAAAAAAAAAAAAAATATTATTTTTGGCAGAGGATAATTCTTCGTTGGGAGTCAAAAACTCTTCATACATTATGTGAGATCATGAAATACATTTAATGAATTGCATCTAGTTGCTTTGGTTACAATGAATGAATTTCTTGGGAACACCCTTTTCTGGCATGGATTCATATAATTTTCTAAAGTAGATCAATTAGTCTACCAGTATCTGACGCAAAAAAATAACCAAAAGATTGGATTCTCATTGAAAACATTGACTAACCAATTAATAACAAGAAGATATGAAAACTACTGAATCCATAAAATTGGAGACTTGCTTGTTCTTCTTTTCGATTGAAATTGGAGACTTGCTTTGGAATGTCTCATTTTTTCGCAACTGGAAATTGCAGGGCTTGAATTGTTGTTCTTCATCAACAGCGTCTTGAATGTGAGAAGGGTTTGAAGAAAATAGAGAGATGCTAATCACCGAATAGCTCATTTCTTCATAACTGAAAAAATTGCGGGGATTGAATTGCTGTTTTTGATCAATAGGGCCTTGAATGGAAGGCCGCCAAGATGAACCCAGCAGCCATTTGATTCTTGAGTCTTAATCTAATAATATTGAAGCGCAATTAGAAAAAAGAGAAATTAGTTCACTCCAATACCCTAACTGATCGAAATAATGACTAAATGTAATAAAGATATATGTCGACATGTAGCTGATAAAGGGAGAGAATTAGGAAGAAGAGATGCATGCACTAATGGTCTAATGGAAAATAATGCTTTGATTTTATAGAGAGAGTTCACACTTTAGCAACTTGGATGAGACTGCGTGACTATTTATCATGCAAACTACATGAGGTATGATCATTTCTAGAACATTGATCTTATATTCTCTCGACTGAAGAGTAAAAGATTCCATGTATATTAGAAAAATGATTTAAAATATATATATAACTTACAAATTAGTTGCTCACTCCTACTTTTACTAAAAAAATTTGTGTTAAAACTCACACCTAATATGTGATTAAGTTAAAATCTTTGGTCTTGTTGATGCCTGACTTTCGCTGCTGGACTTGGGTGTATAAAATGGAAGTTTTGGCACAATATATTTATTATTGGATGCATTTAACCATTATGGTTTATACTATTCAAAATCTTAAAATATATGAGTAATCAGCTAGCGCTTATGTCTATCAATGACATTAATAAGAGTATACTTTTGGCCAGGGAGGTAAGATTCTCCAGTCCTAATGAAGGTGGGACAGGTCTATAGATGTCCAAGATGAACCAGCAGCAAAGTGATGCCTTCAGCTGGCATTTGCCTCAACCAGAAAAAATGTATGAATGAATATTGACTTGGTTCTTTATTATGCCTTTTTGTTTTTCTAACTTGGTAGCAATCTGTTCATTTCTAGGGTTTTAAAATCTCAAAGTCATACATTGCTGAGGTGATTGCGATGTCTCCCTTGACCGAGCATAAGTTTTTCTCACATCTCCAAACAGCTTCCAGAGCATTGCCGTTGAAAATCACTTCCACGTTTAAGTTTTAACGTACGTACTGGTGGGTGAGTCTTTACAGTATTATTTCTAGTAATAATGTACTAATGTCAGAGGTGGATGCTATACTATTTTGATATGTTGAAATTTCTGCATATCATATTCTTTTTAAAGTTATTTCTATTAAATTTTTTTGACTTTGGCTAATAAAATCTCTTTTTTAAATAATAGTAGTATAGATATAACAAAAATGAGTGGGACTAAGTGTCGTCGGATTTACTTTTCGGCTGCAATATAAGAGGAAGACTGTGCTAAAGCGAGTATTTATGCTATGTTGTAATCGGGGTATATATCGAGATATAGCGGAAAGATGTCATTGCTATGTTAAAGCAAATGAAGTAGTTATTTGTGCACTTTTTGCTAGTTGGTGCTTGTTAGAATACAAGCCTTATGTAGAGATTTCTGATATTATTTCAGAAAATATTCTAGATGCTTATTGTATAATAAGGGGTTTAGGCTCAATGTCCCCCTCTTGTATTCAACAGTTTCATTAATAAAGGCTTGAGGGCAGCTGCACCAACTCTTTATTAAAAAAACAAGAATGAGTGGGAATTGAGTCGTGAAATTAAACAAGAAAATTGATCCTGACATCTGATGCAGGAATATTGACTTGGTTCTTTATTATGCCTTTTTGTTTTTCTAACTTGGTAGCAATCTGTTCATTTCTAGGGTTTTAAAATCTCAAAGTCATACATTGCTGAGGTGATTGCGATGTCTCCCTTGACCGAGCATAAGTTTTTCTCACATCTCCAAACAGCTTCCAGAGCATTGCCGTTGAAAATCACTTCCACGTTTAAGTTTTAACGTACGTACTGGTGGGTGAGTCTTTACAGTATTATTTCTAGTAATAATGTACTAATGTCAGAGGTGGATGCTATACTATTTTGATATGTTGAAATTTCTGCATATCATATTCTTTTTAAAGTTATTTCTATTAAATTTTTTTGACTTTGGCTAATAAAATCTCTTTTTTAAATAATAGTAGTATAGATATAATATTGTCTAATTTAGTTGTAGTTCTTTGACACATAAGGAGCTGGGATCAAATCCCACCTCATCAAGGCTTGGTGTTATTTGGACTTCCTTCTTTGATGAAGGGGATACTAAAAAAACTAAAAGAATTGTAATTCCTTCAAACCAGATATAAAGAAGTGTTACGATTTGTTTAGCGGGTATTGTCTAATTTAGTTGTAGTTCTTTGACACATAAGGAGCTGGGATCAAATCCCACCTCATCAAGGCTTGGTGTTATTTGGACTTCCTTCTTTGATGAAGGGGATACTAAAAAAACTAAAAGAATTGTAATTCCTTCAAACCAGATATAAAGAAGTGTTACGATTTGTTTAGCGGGTATTGTCTAATTTAGTTGTAGTTCTTTGACACATAAGGAGCTGGGATCAAATCCCACCTCATCAAGGCTTGGTGTTATTTGGACTTCCTTCTTTGATGAAGGGGATACTAAAAAAACTAAAAGAATTGTAATTCCTTCAAACCAGATATAAAGAAGTGTTACGATTTGTTTAGCGGGTATTGTCTAATTTAGTTGTAGTTCTTTGACACATAAGGAGCTGGGATCAAATCCCACCTCATCAAGGCTTGGTGTTATTTGGACTTCCTTCTTTGATGAAGGGGATACTAAAAAAACTAAAAGAATTGTAATTCCTTCAAACCAGATATAAAGAAGTGTTACGATTTGTTTAGCGGGTATTGTCTAATTTAGTTGTAGTTCTTTGACACATAAGGAGCTGGGATCAAATCCCACCTCATCAAGGCTTGGTGTTATTTGGACTTCCTTCTTTGATGAAGGGGATACTAAAAAAACTAAAAGAATTGTAATTCCTTCAAACCAGATATAAAGAAGTGTTACGATTTGTTTAGCGGGTATTGTCTAATTTAGTTGTAGTTCTTTGACACATAAGGAGCTGGGATCAAATCCCACCTCATCAAGGCTTGGTGTTATTTGGACTTCCTTCTTTGATGAAGGGGATACTAAAAAAACTAAAAGAATTGTAATTCCTTCAAACCAGATATAAAGAAGTGTTACGATTTGTTTAGCGGGTATTGTCTAATTTAGTTGTAGTTCTTTGACACATAAGGAGCTGGGATCAAATCCCACCTCATCAAGGCTTGGTGTTATTTGGACTTCCTTCTTTGATGAAGGGGATACTAAAAAAACTAAAAGAATTGTAATTCCTTCAAACCAGATATAAAGAAGTGTTACGATTTGTTTAGCGGGTATTGTCTAATTTAGTTGTAGTTCTTTGACACATAAGGAGCTGGGATCAAATCCCACCTCATCAAGGCTTGGTGTTATTTGGACTTCCTTCTTTGATGAAGGGGATACTAAAAAAACTAAAAGAATTGTAATTCCTTCAAACCAGATATAAAGAAGTGTTACGATTTGTTTAGCGGGTATTGTCTAATTTAGTTGTAGTTCTTTGACACATAAGGAGCTGGGATCAAATCCCACCTCATCAAGGCTTGGTGTTATTTGGACTTCCTTCTTTGATGAAGGGGATACTAAAAAAACTAAAAGAATTGTAATTCCTTCAAACCAGATATAAAGAAGTGTTACGATTTGTTTAGCGGGTATTGTCTAATTTAGTTGTAGTTCTTTGACACATAAGGAGCTGGGATCAAATCCCACCTCATCAAGGCTTGGTGTTATTTGGACTTCCTTCTTTGATGAAGGGGATACTAAAAAAACTAAAAGAATTGTAATTCCTTCAAACCAGATATAAAGAAGTGTTACGATTTGTTTAGCGGGTATTGTCTAATTTAGTTGTAGTTCTTTGACACATAAGGAGCTGGGATCAAATCCCACCTCATCAAGGCTTGGTGTTATTTGGACTTCCTTCTTTGATGAAGGGGATACTAAAAAAACTAAAAGAATTGTAATTCCTTCAAACCAGATATAAAGAAGTGTTACGATTTGTTTAGCGGGTATTGTCTAATTTAGTTGTAGTTCTTTGACACATAAGGAGCTGGGATCAAATCCCACCTCATCAAGGCTTGGTGTTATTTGGACTTCCTTCTTTGATGAAGGGGATACTAAAAAAACTAAAAGAATTGTAATTCCTTCAAACCAGATATAAAGAAGTGTTACGATTTGTTTAGCGGGTATTGTCTAATTTAGTTGTAGTTCTTTGACACATAAGGAGCTGGGATCAAATCCCACCTCATCAAGGCTTGGTGTTATTTGGACTTCCTTCTTTGATGAAGGGGATACTAAAAAAACTAAAAGAATTGTAATTCCTTCAAACCAGATATAAAGAAGTGTTACGATTTGTTTAGCGGGTATTGTCTAATTTAGTTGTAGTTCTTTGACACATAAGGAGCTGGGATCAAATCCCACCTCATCAAGGCTTGGTGTTATTTGGACTTCCTTCTTTGATGAAGGGGATACTAAAAAAACTAAAAGAATTGTAATTCCTTCAAACCAGATATAAAGAAGTGTTACGATTTGTTTAGCGGGTATTGTCTAATTTAGTTGTAGTTCTTTGACACATAAGGAGCTGGGATCAAATCCCACCTCATCAAGGCTTGGTGTTATTTGGACTTCCTTCTTTGATGAAGGGGATACTAAAAAAACTAAAAGAATTGTAATTCCTTCAAACCAGATATAAAGAAGTGTTACGATTTGTTTAGCGGGTATTGTCTAATTTAGTTGTAGTTCTTTGACACATAAGGAGCTGGGATCAAATCCCACCTCATCAAGGCTTGGTGTTATTTGGACTTCCTTCTTTGATGAAGGGGATACTAAAAAAACTAAAAGAATTGTAATTCCTTCAAACCAGATATAAAGAAGTGTTACGATTTGTTTAGCGGGTATTGTCTAATTTAGTTGTAGTTCTTTGACACATAAGGAGCTGGGATCAAATCCCACCTCATCAAGGCTTGGTGTTATTTGGACTTCCTTCTTTGATGAAGGGGATACTAAAAAAACTAAAAGAATTGTAATTCCTTCAAACCAGATATAAAGAAGTGTTACGATTTGTTTAGCGGGTATTGTCTAATTTAGTTGTAGTTCTTTGACACATAAGGAGCTGGGATCAAATCCCACCTCATCAAGGCTTGGTGTTATTTGGACTTCCTTCTTTGATGAAGGGGATACTAAAAAAACTAAAAGAATTGTAATTCCTTCAAACCAGATATAAAGAAGTGTTACGATTTGTTTAGCGGGTATTGTCTAATTTAGTTGTAGTTCTTTGACACATAAGGAGCTGGGATCAAATCCCACCTCATCAAGGCTTGGTGTTATTTGGACTTCCTTCTTTGATGAAGGGGATACTAAAAAAACTAAAAGAATTGTAATTCCTTCAAACCAGATATAAAGAAGTGTTACGATTTGTTTAGCGGGTATTGTCTAATTTAGTTGTAGTTCTTTGACACATAAGGAGCTGGGATCAAATCCCACCTCATCAAGGCTTGGTGTTATTTGGACTTCCTTCTTTGATGAAGGGGATACTAAAAAAACTAAAAGAATTGTAATTCCTTCAAACCAGATATAAAGAAGTGTTACGATTTGTTTAGCGGGTATTGTCTAATTTAGTTGTAGTTCTTTGACACATAAGGAGCTGGGATCAAATCCCACCTCATCAAGGCTTGGTGTTATTTGGACTTCCTTCTTTGATGAAGGGGATACTAAAAAAACTAAAAGAATTGTAATTCCTTCAAACCAGATATAAAGAAGTGTTACGATTTGTTTAGCGGGTATTGTCTAATTTAGTTGTAGTTCTTTGACACATAAGGAGCTGGGATCAAATCCCACCTCATCAAGGCTTGGTGTTATTTGGACTTCCTTCTTTGATGAAGGGGATACTAAAAAAACTAAAAGAATTGTAATTCCTTCAAACCAGATATAAAGAAGTGTTACGATTTGTTTAGCGGGTATTGTCTAATTTAGTTGTAGTTCTTTGACACATAAGGAGCTGGGATCAAATCCCACCTCATCAAGGCTTGGTGTTATTTGGACTTCCTTCTTTGATGAAGGGGATACTAAAAAAACTAAAAGAATTGTAATTCCTTCAAACCAGATATAAAGAAGTGTTACGATTTGTTTAGCGGGTATTGTCTAATTTAGTTGTAGTTCTTTGACACATAAGGAGCTGGGATCAAATCCCACCTCATCAAGGCTTGGTGTTATTTGGACTTCCTTCTTTGATGAAGGGGATACTAAAAAAACTAAAAGAATTGTAATTCCTTCAAACCAGATATAAAGAAGTGTTACGATTTGTTTAGCGGGTATTGTCTAATTTAGTTGTAGTTCTTTGACACATAAGGAGCTGGGATCAAATCCCACCTCATCAAGGCTTGGTGTTATTTGGACTTCCTTCTTTGATGAAGGGGATACTAAAAAAACTAAAAGAATTGTAATTCCTTCAAACCAGATATAAAGAAGTGTTACGATTTGTTTAGCGGGTATTGTCTAATTTAGTTGTAGTTCTTTGACACATAAGGAGCTGGGATCAAATCCCACCTCATCAAGGCTTGGTGTTATTTGGACTTCCTTCTTTGATGAAGGGGATACTAAAAAAACTAAAAGAATTGTAATTCCTTCAAACCAGATATAAAGAAGTGTTACGATTTGTTTAGCGGGTATTGTCTAATTTAGTTGTAGTTCTTTGACACATAAGGAGCTGGGATCAAATCCCACCTCATCAAGGCTTGGTGTTATTTGGACTTCCTTCTTTGATGAAGGGGATACTAAAAAAACTAAAAGAATTGTAATTCCTTCAAACCAGATATAAAGAAGTGTTACGATTTGTTTAGCGGGTATTGTCTAATTTAGTTGTAGTTCTTTGACACATAAGGAGCTGGGATCAAATCCCACCTCATCAAGGCTTGGTGTTATTTGGACTTCCTTCTTTGATGAAGGGGATACTAAAAAAACTAAAAGAATTGTAATTCCTTCAAACCAGATATAAAGAAGTGTTACGATTTGTTTAGCGGGTATTGTCTAATTTAGTTGTAGTTCTTTGACACATAAGGAGCTGGGATCAAATCCCACCTCATCAAGGCTTGGTGTTATTTGGACTTCCTTCTTTGATGAAGGGGATACTAAAAAAACTAAAAGAATTGTAATTCCTTCAAACCAGATATAAAGAAGTGTTACGATTTGTTTAGCGGGTATTGTCTAATTTAGTTGTAGTTCTTTGACACATAAGGAGCTGGGATCAAATCCCACCTCATCAAGGCTTGGTGTTATTTGGACTTCCTTCTTTGATGAAGGGGATACTAAAAAAACTAAAAGAATTGTAATTCCTTCAAACCAGATATAAAGAAGTGTTACGATTTGTTTAGCGGGTATTGTCTAATTTAGTTGTAGTTCTTTGACACATAAGGAGCTGGGATCAAATCCCACCTCATCAAGGCTTGGTGTTATTTGGACTTCCTTCTTTGATGAAGGGGATACTAAAAAAACTAAAAGAATTGTAATTCCTTCAAACCAGATATAAAGAAGTGTTACGATTTGTTTAGCGGGTATTGTCTAATTTAGTTGTAGTTCTTTGACACATAAGGAGCTGGGATCAAATCCCACCTCATCAAGGCTTGGTGTTATTTGGACTTCCTTCTTTGATGAAGGGGATACTAAAAAAACTAAAAGAATTGTAATTCCTTCAAACCAGATATAAAGAAGTGTTACGATTTGTTTAGCGGGTATTGTCTAATTTAGTTGTAGTTCTTTGACACATAAGGAGCTGGGATCAAATCCCACCTCATCAAGGCTTGGTGTTATTTGGACTTCCTTCTTTGATGAAGGGGATACTAAAAAAACTAAAAGAATTGTAATTCCTTCAAACCAGATATAAAGAAGTGTTACGATTTGTTTAGCGGGTATTGTCTAATTTAGTTGTAGTTCTTTGACACATAAGGAGCTGGGATCAAATCCCACCTCATCAAGGCTTGGTGTTATTTGGACTTCCTTCTTTGATGAAGGGGATACTAAAAAAACTAAAAGAATTGTAATTCCTTCAAACCAGATATAAAGAAGTGTTACGATTTGTTTAGCGGGTATTGTCTAATTTAGTTGTAGTTCTTTGACACATAAGGAGCTGGGATCAAATCCCACCTCATCAAGGCTTGGTGTTATTTGGACTTCCTTCTTTGATGAAGGGGATACTAAAAAAACTAAAAGAATTGTAATTCCTTCAAACCAGATATAAAGAAGTGTTACGATTTGTTTAGCGGGTATTGTCTAATTTAGTTGTAGTTCTTTGACACATAAGGAGCTGGGATCAAATCCCACCTCATCAAGGCTTGGTGTTATTTGGACTTCCTTCTTTGATGAAGGGGATACTAAAAAAACTAAAAGAATTGTAATTCCTTCAAACCAGATATAAAGAAGTGTTACGATTTGTTTAGCGGGTATTGTCTAATTTAGTTGTAGTTCTTTGACACATAAGGAGCTGGGATCAAATCCCACCTCATCAAGGCTTGGTGTTATTTGGACTTCCTTCTTTGATGAAGGGGATACTAAAAAAACTAAAAGAATTGTAATTCCTTCAAACCAGATATAAAGAAGTGTTACGATTTGTTTAGCGGGTATTGTCTAATTTAGTTGTAGTTCTTTGACACATAAGGAGCTGGGATCAAATCCCACCTCATCAAGGCTTGGTGTTATTTGGACTTCCTTCTTTGATGAAGGGGATACTAAAAAAACTAAAAGAATTGTAATTCCTTCAAACCAGATATAAAGAAGTGTTACGATTTGTTTAGCGGGTATTGTCTAATTTAGTTGTAGTTCTTTGACACATAAGGAGCTGGGATCAAATCCCACCTCATCAAGGCTTGGTGTTATTTGGACTTCCTTCTTTGATGAAGGGGATACTAAAAAAACTAAAAGAATTGTAATTCCTTCAAACCAGATATAAAGAAGTGTTACGATTTGTTTAGCGGGTATTGTCTAATTTAGTTGTAGTTCTTTGACACATAAGGAGCTGGGATCAAATCCCACCTCATCAAGGCTTGGTGTTATTTGGACTTCCTTCTTTGATGAAGGGGATACTAAAAAAACTAAAAGAATTGTAATTCCTTCAAACCAGATATAAAGAAGTGTTACGATTTGTTTAGCGGGTATTGTCTAATTTAGTTGTAGTTCTTTGACACATAAGGAGCTGGGATCAAATCCCACCTCATCAAGGCTTGGTGTTATTTGGACTTCCTTCTTTGATGAAGGGGATACTAAAAAAACTAAAAGAATTGTAATTCCTTCAAACCAGATATAAAGAAGTGTTACGATTTGTTTAGCGGGTATTGTCTAATTTAGTTGTAGTTCTTTGACACATAAGGAGCTGGGATCAAATCCCACCTCATCAAGGCTTGGTGTTATTTGGACTTCCTTCTTTGATGAAGGGGATACTAAAAAAACTAAAAGAATTGTAATTCCTTCAAACCAGATATAAAGAAGTGTTACGATTTGTTTAGCGGGTATTGTCTAATTTAGTTGTAGTTCTTTGACACATAAGGAGCTGGGATCAAATCCCACCTCATCAAGGCTTGGTGTTATTTGGACTTCCTTCTTTGATGAAGGGGATACTAAAAAAACTAAAAGAATTGTAATTCCTTCAAACCAGATATAAAGAAGTGTTACGATTTGTTTAGCGGGTATTGTCTAATTTAGTTGTAGTTCTTTGACACATAAGGAGCTGGGATCAAATCCCACCTCATCAAGGCTTGGTGTTATTTGGACTTCCTTCTTTGATGAAGGGGATACTAAAAAAACTAAAAGAATTGTAATTCCTTCAAACCAGATATAAAGAAGTGTTACGATTTGTTTAGCGGGTATTGTCTAATTTAGTTGTAGTTCTTTGACACATAAGGAGCTGGGATCAAATCCCACCTCATCAAGGCTTGGTGTTATTTGGACTTCCTTCTTTGATGAAGGGGATACTAAAAAAACTAAAAGAATTGTAATTCCTTCAAACCAGATATAAAGAAGTGTTACGATTTGTTTAGCGGGTATTGTCTAATTTAGTTGTAGTTCTTTGACACATAAGGGGCTGGGATCAAATCCCACCTCATCAAGGCTTGGTGTTATTTGGACTTCCTTCTTTGATGAAGGGGATACTAAAAAAACTAAAAGAATTGTAATTCCTTCAAACCAGATATAAAGAAGTGTTACGATTTGTTTAGCGGGTATTGTCTAATTTAGTTGTAGTTCTTTGACACATAAGGGGCTGGGATCAAATCCCACCTCATCAAGGCTTGGTGTTATTTGGACTTCCTTCTTTGATGAAGGGGATACTAAAAAAACTAAAAGAATTGTAATTCCTTCAAACCAGATATAAAGAAGTGGTACGATTTGTTTAGCGGGTATTGTCTAATTTAGTTGTAGTTCTTTGACACATAAGGGGCTGGGATCAAATCCCACCTCATCAAGGCTTGGTGTTATTTGGACTTCCTTCTTTGATGAAGGGGATACTAAAAAAACTAAAAGAATTGTAATTCCTTCAAACCAGATATAAAGAAGTGGTACGATTTGTTTAGCGGGTATTGTCTAATTTAGTTGTAGTTCTTTGACACATAAGGGGCTGGGATCAAATCCCACCTCATCAAGGCTTGGTGTTATTTGGACTTCCTTCTTTGATGAAGGGGATACTAAAAAAACTAAAAGAATTGTAATTCCTTCAAACCAGATATAAAGAAGTGGTACGATTTGTTTAGCGGGTATTGTCTAATTTAGTTGTAGTTCTTTGACACATAAGGGGCTGGGATCAAATCCCACCTCATCAAGGCTTGGTGTTATTTGGACTTCCTTCTTTGATGAAGGGGATACTAAAAAAACTAAAAGAATTGTAATTCCTTCAAACCAGATATAAAGATGGTTCAAAGAATTGAGTCCCAGAATTTACTGTTTTCTGGGTTTGAAGCCCCTTAGGTTTTTGGTGCACTATATCCTTTCTTAATTTCATTATTAGTTTTTCAATCTATGATGATCTTTCTCACTTGGTATACATTTATTTATTTTTTATAATTTTTTTTCCAGAGATGATGGCAGTGGAGTCGTATTGAAAACTCTTAAGAGGGTGCAGAAAGGCTGGGGTCGAGCGAATCTAACGAGTTTGCAAACCCAGAAAGATGAATTTCTTGATTATTGAAAGGCAACAATTCCCCACCCCCCACTTTCTTGCTAGTATGTTGGAGACAGTGGAGCCCCAAATTATTTAGGCCAAGAGACGACTAACCCTAGTATCTCAGTTCTCAGGTATACTTGGTTTCTGAATATCACTGTCTTTGTTTCTTTTTGTTTCAAATGAATATGGTGTTGATGGTTCCTTAGTTTCCATGGTTTAGCTGCCCAAATCCACTGCAAAAGTTTGTAGTATGTGATACCTCAAGCAGCTCACTTTCTGTCACGCTTTTAGCTTGATATTTATTCTTAGAGTTTTCTTTCATCATAAATAATTTATGTTAAATAACTTTACATTGCTGTTGAGTAGAAATTACCATGCTTGTGAGGATCAAACCTTTTCTGCTCTCTTTGTATCCTCTCCGCTACCTATTATAGTTTCTTAGTTTCTGGCGCAAAAGCTCAGCCAATATTCCCTTATAGTTTTTTTCATTCTTGACATATATCGAGTGAACATGATAGGGCTTGTACTGTTACAAATATGCTACTTATTATGTTCAGCCATTATGCTTGGTCTAAGTAGGTATGAAATGTGTGACATTGAAGAATATGCATATTCTTTCATGTATATTCAACTTGCCTTTTGTGATTCGCTGGTATATTATGTGTTTAACCCATGTTCCTTGTAAATTACTAAGAGTGTCTCCTAAGTTTCCCAGAAAATAAGAAGATAAAAACAGAACAAGTGTCGTATTGTATTGTGTCTTTGAAATAGGTTTTTTCATTCTTGACATATATCGAGTGAACATGATAGGGCTTGTACTGTTACAAATATGCTACTTATTATGTTCAGCCATTATGCTTAGTCTAAGTAGGTATGAAATGTGTGACATTGAAGAATATGCATATTCTTTCATGTATATTCAACTTGCCTTTTGTGATTCGCTGGTATATTATGTGTTTAACCCATGTTCCTTGTAAATTACTAAGAGTGTCTCCTAAGTTTCCCAGAAAATAAGAAGATAAAAACAGAACAAGTGTCGTATTGTATTGTGTCTTTGAAATAATTTGGTTGCATTTTTTTGTTGACTGGAACGTTTTGCAGCTAAGTTGAAGGAAGCTAGAATCCAGTTACCTCCAGAGTTCAGATTGATTTGTCATTCATGGACATGGTGACCCAAGTCATAAATCTGCTTTTACTCGATCGTTAGACATCCAGCAGTCCAGCAAATCATGGTCCGTGACACTCTACTCAATTATAACATTTACAAGGAAAATTTATCTGCGCCAATGTCTCACATCTAGCAATCATTCACGGACATGGTGACCCAAGTCATAAATCTGCTTTGACTCGATCGTTAGACATCCAGCAGTCCAGCAAATCATGGTCCGTGACACTCTACTCAATTATAACATTTACGAGGAAAATTTATCTGCGCCAATGTCTCACATCTAGCAGATCATGTTACCTCTAAACCGAGGTAAGTTTTTCCTCGACCATTGTGGGTATCATTTAGTACATTATGAGTAGCACACGAGCAATGCATGTGAGAGAACCGTTGTATATATCCAAGTCGTCGGCAATTAATGTACAACTGATATATATATCTTT
Source organism: Rosa multiflora (assembly GCA_002564525.1). NCBI lineage: Eukaryota > Viridiplantae > Streptophyta > Magnoliopsida > Rosales > Rosaceae > Rosa > Rosa multiflora. Next base: position 74,519 of record BDJD01001612.1, read on the forward strand.
AAAGTGAAAATTTGAAAAATGCTCCAGAATTTTATCTAGTTCTGCATTCAGCATAGTGATTAGACTACCTTCATGATTATAAAAGTTTTGTGTGTGTGTGTTGTACATATCCGTAAAGAGACTTGGAAAATGAATATGGCAGGTTACATCATTCAACTGTTTATGGATTACTGATCAGATGGACTCGGTTTAGAGTGACCGAAGATTGATCGGCTACATTAACAACAGATATCTCTTAAGAGAAATATCCCTGCATATAAACATAATGAGGCGAATCTGATCTTAAAGAAAACATTATATTTACTTTACCCTAAAGCCTTTAATTACAACTACAGACACTGAATCTCACCAAATAGAATGTTCATACAATGAAAGTTCCACAGATAAAATCTGACAGATGTACTCTATGATTTATTCAGGCGGGGATAGATGCTATTCAAAAAAAAAAAAAAAAACAAACATACGATTTAATGGTCCAACATTCCTAGTGAATAATAACAGCACAGTTCGTTTATTTGACTTAATAGATTAACCATTTTATCTAAAATAAGATCTAATGGCTTTTATGCTGACTGACATCGAACTGAACAGATCCTAAATTCTCAACCATCAACGTGTATAATTCCTCTCTAACAATTTTCAACCATCAACAGCCTAGTATACTCTTTGATCCTAAACAACGTGTGCCGAGTAGAAAGCAGTAGTCTCATAAATGTTATGATGGACTGCTGTTGCCAAAAGAACTTGCTAGATTTGGATAAAGAGCTTGCTATTGTTGAAGGCATAGCCTGACTGTGCAGCCTGGAGAAGAGCTGTATATCTTCATACACTCTTCAAGGTCAGAATCAAATGTCAAATGAACCCACTAGCAATCATCATCGAGATACCTATCTCAATTCTACTGATATTCCAAGTTGAATTGTCATGCTATCTCCAGTAGCAAGTCTCTGAAAGAACAATTTGGTAGCATGCTGAACCTTAACTTTTCATCCCTGAAAGTGGCTTTATCTATCTCAATTCTACTGATATTCCAAGTTGAATCGTCTTGCTATCTCCAGTAGCAAGTCTCTGAAAGAACAATTTGGTAGCATGCTGAACCTTAACTTTTCATCCCTGAAAGTGGCTTTATCGCTAAAGATACCCCCATCCTGTGAAGAGCTACGGCTACTACTGCTTCCTGGTTAGGGAGGCAGATTCTCAAAATTTGAGTTTTTGCTGAAGGACTTGTGGCTTTGGGATGTATGGATGAGCTTTGTTTCCTGATCTTGAAATGAGGCATGCAATTCTGCGTCACCGCAAGCTCTCTTTAGCTCTCCAACAGGGTCTCTGTCATTAAAGCATCTCCTCCACTCAAGGAACTCATATGTTGCTAGTGCACTCTGGGAACACAAACACTTTGGCCAGAAGTCTGACTGCAAGAGGACGATGATGACTTTGTAGTGGTTCCATGGCTGAATATGCTGCCAGTCAGATCAAGTTGAGGGTGCATTTGCTTGCAATGGTCACTCATATTGAACAACGAATATTGAGCAGCATTCCCTGGAAACTTTGGAGAATTCAATTCTGGGAAGCTATTGTAGAAGGACCCAATGTGAATAGCTCCCTCAGCACCTTGAACCGAGTCGATTACAAGCTGGAGTTTCTTGAGAGAGTGGCCAACCTTTTTTAATCTTTCGGGACGGCCATCTGGTTGTGCTGCCTGCATATCCTTTTCAGTTAGTGGGGCAAACTGCATTTGAAACAAACTGGGTTAGATATCATTGATGAGTTAGCAGTAGTCTAAATCAGGAAAAAATGGCGAGAACTGCATAGAAATGTTATGTTGTCTTTAGAGGAATCTAATTTTAGCAACAAGACAAGATTTTAGAACCTGAATCAGATCTAGATTTCACCTAGTGTCATGTTATATCAATATTTATAGAGACTTGCCTTAAAAGCCTTACTAGTTCATATTATATATGCGAGGGATATTTCTCTTACCACCAATGCTTTTAGCAGCATCTTTTAGGCTCCCTGGCCACTGCTAAGTATTACCTAAGAACTGGCAAGCTGATCGTCTTCTCAGTCTTTGTCCTCCTCTTCTCACCAGCTTTTCTGCCTCCTGATGCCCTACGTCCGCCAAAAGAATAAGAGTCTACACCACCCTCAACAAGACCATGTGATCCAGAACTTTGATGAAGTCTCCCAAAATCTGAAAACACCCTGCCCACTGCCCACTGTGTACTGTAAACTGCCTGTGTTATCCCAATGGCTTGTGACCTTGAACTCTTCCTTTGGTCTTCTGTTTGATAATCCAAGGAGTGAGATACGCCTTTACCCTTCTGTTTGGCCTCGATCATATGAGCAAGAATCGTCGTGGACTTTGCAGTTGGCTCTTCTGTGGGATAAGATCAGTTTTTGAGTTTCTTCTCTGTGAAGACCCCCATCTGAAGCAACAACAGGAAACCTGAGTTCCTCTTCGAGTTTTTTGTCTACATCAACATGTAACCTCCGGCAAGCCTGTTGTGTAACAATGCAGAATGAGTTGAGCATCTGCTTCTGTTTTTCAGGATCTGGGCAATCCTTGGGTAAGAAAAACTCTAGAACAAAATCAGCTGATCCAGTATAGACACTTCGAAAGGGAATTGCCACAGAAGCATGCAGGCCAAACATCCTGGCATGGATGATAGAGGATATTCTGTCTTGCTAAGGCTTTTTTTTCAGTTGCAAAGCATGGTTTGTTTGTCGCGAATGCAGTTTCAACAATTCCTTGACCCCGAAACAGGTGATGTTCAGAGCAGGAATCATGGAATCCCAGTATGTCGAGATCAGTCCAATATGAAAGATATGGGCAATCTCAATCACAAGTTGATAGAGTAAAGTTTACTGTTCTGACTACATATGGCAATTAGCCAAATGATGTACCCAGCCATTAGGGTTTTAGTGAGCTAGCTCTCTTCTTTTTCACAAACCAAACAGAATATCCGATTGTAAAACTACACATATCACCAAGAAGTCCTCTAAGTTGCATATATGGGATAGATTCCTTCCAGGGAAAGTAAATTAAAGTTGATTGAGTGCAGTAAAACTGCAGCAGTGCAGCTAGTATGTGATGTAATGGTGACAGTTGATTTGACCTTTTTTAGCGCATTGACCAACTTGTAATTAAGGCATAGTATGTGATGTAATGGTGATAGTACTGAAGCCTTTCGAAAAAAAAGAAAAAAAAAAGAAGGTTGTGATGCTGTGCTAATTGAAGATGAGTCATGCAAAATTGAAAGATATGACTATCTGAGATACAGTTCCTTAAAGCGTACATACTAGACTAGTCTTATCCATATGCTAACTTAACACAACTCATCACCATAGTAATCCATTGGGACGAAAAGCAAAAGCGAGACAAAGAGAGAAAGAGTTGAAGCAGAAGCAAAAGAAAGAGTTGAAGCAGAAGCAAAAGCAACAGCAAAAGCAAAAGAAGAATTAAAGCATGAGTTAAAGCATAAAGAATTGCAAAACCAGATTTGCAGAAAGGAATCCATCAAATAAGCTCTACAATGCAGGACCAAGGCTAGACTCTGTGGTATAGTGGAGTTTACTAAAGTTTACTGGGACAGATTAAGAGTCAAGATCAAGATTGTTCATCTGACTCTCTCTCTCTCTAGAGACACATAAAGATCTCCCACTTGACACCTTCTATATATCTGCTTTCATTATAGGCTTAGCTAACTAGAAAACTCATCCGCTTGTCAATTCATTCTTTTCTTCCTTCCCTTCTAATCTTTCTACCAAGCCTCGTTGGGATAGTAGCAAAAAAGTCTGCAGGCTAAACTTCCCTCGGTTGTTAAAGTTACAACTTAGAAATCTTCCGCAATTCAGTGGTCGGTGGTTGAATGGTTTGGCTCCAACATGCAAGTAACTCTAATGACGTCGCGGGAAAACACTAACTCTAGACGTTCCAGGCGGTCAACACGCACGCCAGTTTGACCGCCTGGAACGTCTAGAATTAATGTTGTGCCGATCGTTGCAAGTTATTGTTGCTTGGCAAGAACCGGGACATCACCATGAGGAGGAAGCCAGTGAGTTCAACTTCCCTAATTTGACAGACTTGAGCTTGGATATCTACCAAGCCTTGTAGGGATGATTAGTAGCAAAAAAGACTGCAAGCTAAACTTCCCTCGGTTGTTAAAGCTACGCGCGACTCAGAAATCTTCCGCAGTTCAGTGGTCGGTGGTTGAATGGTTTGGGTCCAACAAGTAACTCTAATGACGTCGCTGTACAATATCTATTCGACCCTAGGTACTTTCCTTTTCTTTTCCGGTGAAATTGCATTTCTGAAGATGTTTACAAAATTGCCTTAATTTTAGTCTCACCTTTATAGATGATACCAGGTCTTTTTGCTCTCATGCGAGGTCACTTTATGATGTGAGATCAGTTTTCTCCGAGGCGCCAATGAAGAAAAGTCTCAGTGCAAAGAAGCGTTCAGAATTCGGGCAGAAAAGCCTCAGGTCATTTAACAATGACTTTCCCTATGTTCATTTCTGTATTTATGAAAGTATTAATCATCAAGTTACCCTATGAAGGCTTCTATACTTTTCCAAGTAACAACTTTTACTGAAAATTTGTTGATCTGGTCACACAGGTCTATCACAAGCACCAACAACAGCAAGAATTTCGTTTCCCAAACTTTCGGCACCAAAGCTCTCGTCGCCAAAACTTCACTACCCAAAACTCCCACAGTCGAAAGTTTCTTCAGAAATGCAATTTCACCGGAAAAGAGAGAAAAAATACATTGGGGTCGAATATATATTGTACAGCAACGTCATTGGAGTTACTTGTTGGACCCAAACCATTCAACCACCGACCAAAGTTGAACTCATTGGCTTCCTGCCTTCCTCCTCATGGTGATGTCCCAGTTCTTGCCAAGCAATGATAGGCAAAATATTAATTCTCTACGTTCCAGGCGGTCAAACTGGCTTTCGCCTGTCTTCCAAACACCTAATTAATTCAACCACATATACCACTGCCAGTGGTGTCGCTTAAATCACTAGGATATTTAAAGGTACTATCTACGGCTAATAGAGGAATACTACAAACACTACTAAAAACAATTGCAATTGCTTCACCTTTTTACTTCGGCAACAGTTGCCGTCACAATTGACACCCTATTGCTACGGAAAATGTTCCGTCGCGATTAACCCTTATCATTTGAGACGGAAAATCTTTGTCATAGTAATTTTGTGCTCAATTGCGACGGTTTTACCTCTTGCAGTCACAAAACTTATATGTATATGTATTTTACCAAAAAAAAAATACTACGGAAAGAAGTCGTGGCAACACATAAATGTCACTATATTACTCTTTTGTAATATTGGTATGGTGTGTGTGGCCATAAGATAAAAATTTCAATTTTAATTACAAAGACGTTGGCCTATACCAATTTGCCTTCTAAAGTTGTATGACTTATACATTGCATTTAAATTATTGATGTTCATTCTAAAGCAACCATGAAGTGGAAAATGAATTTGAAGAAACCAACCGCTCGATGGAGAGATTGAAATGTTTTATGGTGGCTGTAAAAAATCCAGCCAATTTGGTTATCATTTCGAACTCGATCAACTAGGTCAAACTTAGTTATTTTTACAAACCTATATTTATATATCATACACTCCAAAGGGCAACTTCTATCAATTCAAAGAAAAAGAGAAAATCCACCATTAGATGAGATTATTACAATAAATTATGAGTGTGGTAAAAAATTTAGCCAATTTCACTATATTTTCAAATCCGATCGAATTGGTCAACCGTAATCACTTGTATATCTTCTTGGTTAACCGATAGCGTGACGACTGCGAAACGTGCTTATTTTTTCACATCACATTTGTAAATATTCTATCGATGGATGTGCATGGACATATGATAAAATTTTCAATTTTAATTACAAAGATGTTGGCCTATACTAATTTGTCTCCTAAAGTTGTATGACTTGTTCATTGCATTTAAATTGTTGAGGTTCATTCTAAAGCAACTATGAAGTGAAAAATGAATTTGGAGAAACCAACTGCTCGATGGAGAGATTATAATGTTTTATGGTGGTTGTAAAAAAATCTAGCCAATTTGGTTCTCATTTCGAACTCGATCAACTAGGTCAAATTTAGTTACTTTTATAAACCTATATTTATATATCATAAACTCCAAATGAAAACCTCTATCAATTCAAAGAAAATGGGAAAACCGACCGTTGGATGAGATTATTACAACAAATTATGAGTGTGGTAAAAAATTTAGCCAATTTCACCATATTTTCGAATCCAATCAAATTGGTCAACCGTCGTCACTTGTATGTCTTCTTAGTTGACCGATGACGTGATGGCCGCGAAACATGCTTATTTTTTCACGTCACGTTTGTAAATATTTCATCGATGGATGTGCGTGGACATAAGATAAAAATTTCAATTTTAATTACAAAGACGTTAGTTTATACCAATCTGCCTCCTAAAGTTGTATGACTTATACATTGCATTTAAATTGTTAAGGTTAATTCTAAAGCAACCATGAAGTGAAAAATGAATTTGGAGAAACCAACCGCTTGATGGAGAAATTGTAATGTTTTATGGTGGTTGTAAAAAATCCAGTCAATTTGGTTCTTGTTTCTAATTCGATCAACTAGGTCAAACTTAGTTACTTTTATAAATCTATATTTATATATCATACACTACAAAGGGTAACCTCTATCAATTCAAGGAAAATTGGAAAACCGTTGGATGAGATTATTATAATAAATTATGAGTGTGGTAAAAAATTTAGCTAAGTTCACTATATTTTTGAATCTGATCGAATTGGTCAACCGTAATCTTCGCACTAGCCCAAAATTTTTTTCCCCTTTTTTATTTTTTGTTTTCTTTTGTCCAAATTTCCTACTAACAAAACAACCCTAATTTTCCCCCCTCTTTTTCCCAAAGTCCCAAACATCACCGTGCTCTCTCTCTGTGTCTCTCTCGCCCAGAACCTCACCGGTCTCTCTCTCTCTCTCTCTCTCTCTCTCTCTCTCTCTCTCTCTCTCTCCCAGAGTCCTAAACTGGAAATGTCTCAGCTCGGAACCTCACCGTTCCCGCCGTTATGAAGATTTCAATAAATCTTCCATTGAAATCATATATCTGAAAGAAAAAAGCAAGAAAGAAAGATCTAATTAAACCTATCCTCTCCCCTTCCCCCCCCTCTCTCTCTCTCTCTCTCGGTCAAAATGCGAAGCCTAAGCCTCTCGTCAAAACCTATCTCAGTCCCAGGCTCCCAGCTCCTTGCTTGTATTGTTTATCCAAATCCTCCTTCTTTTCAGCGAAATCAAAATCCTCTTTATCCAAAGTGCCCCTCCTAAAATACCAAACACCCAGATCTAGCTAGCTATGCCTTCTAATCTTCTATCTTATCAAGTTCTGAGTGCAGATTCATATTTATGATTGGCAGTAACTCTAGCCTTTAAATTGCTTGAAATTGGCAGTAACTCTAGTTCTGATAACATCTGTTTGAAATTGCTGTTATTTGCTTCGTTGTAGGTAGAGTTGTTCAAGCAGTGCCGATTAGAAGTAGTACCATGAGTATTTTCTAGAGGTATAGTAACGCTTTTAGATTTAGATCTCTTAGAAGTTAATGTTACTCAAAACCAAATTTAATTAGAAGAATTAGAACCCTTAGTCCTGCGCCTCAGTGGAATATGATAGGGTCCAATGTTATAGTGCAATTGGAGTTTTTCTTGTTTATTCTTTAGTTTATGTTTTTGCAGTTTTCTGTCCTCTGTATTCTTTTAATTAATTAGCATAGCAAATGATCTCCAAAATCCCTGAAAATTTACCATTATTCTGTTTAGTATGTTAGCTTAGTGTCTATGAAATTTCATTGAAATCGGAATAGTTTAGGTTAGGTTTTCATTTCCATTTTGGTTTCTGGTCAGAAGTTCCTTGGCAGTTATCTTGAGGTGCTTGAGAGTAGCCCAGACATGAGGATGGGGTAAAGGTATGTGATGAAGGAGTTATTTATTAGATCATATTATTATATAACTAACACTACTACAAAAAATTAATCACACAACACTAATCACACAACGGAACATAAATCATCCGTTGTGTGTTTAAGTAAGCTTTATTGCACAATAGTACTTGTTATATTTTGTTGTGTGAATGCCAACAAAGTGAAAACTTTTTTATCAGAACTACATTGGACAACGAAAATGAAGTAATGTCTGTCGTCTGAGTCTTACAAAATTTAGCGGTAGATTTTCCCTCCCAGAACGAGCTCACCAAAATGAAATTTGAACCATCACACAACAGCTTTTTGTTATCTGTTGTATGAACTTTGTGTTGTAAATAATTATGGCTAATATCATGTAAATAGATGGAGAGTCATATATGTCTTTCACTATAGATTAGTGATTGATAGGATTGTGAATAGGCGTAATTGACGTTGCTATTAAACGTTGCCTATTTGTATACATCATGTCCTCCTATATAAACCCCCTCATGGTGAGATGAATACACACAATCTGATTCTCTGTGTCCAAACTCTCTCTCTCTCTCTCTCTCAAAATTTTTTCTGTTTTACAACACGTTATCAGCACGAAGCTCTAACCCAAGCCCTAGCCAAAGAAAATAAAACCCCCCTGCTGCAGCCTGTTTGCACGCCCCGAAACCTCTTGATAGGGACCTCAGATCAAAATATTTCCTTCATCAAAGTTGTTCGTCTCTGCCTCTTCTATCTGTCCTCCAAATTTCAGCCCTATTGGAGTGATTTTGAGACCTGTACACCATTCGAAGTGGGAACTGTCCAGAAGAGGTGAATAGCTCTTGGATTGGCTGAGAAGACAACCTTCTCAGTTTTGCACACATAAGCTGAAGATTCATCCGTCCTTCATCAAGTAATGTTTTCCAAAATCTAATTTTATATTCATGTTTATTGAGTCTATTGATTGAACTTGAAAAATCCTCCATGATGCATGAACCCTAAATTCTGATTGTTTTATTTGGAATATATATACCTGTTCATGTTTTGGATTGTTTGATTGGAAAAGAAAAAATTAGGATACTTCGGCTGCACTTGGTCCAGTAGCACCAATTTACAACTAGAAAGCATCAATCAATCATGCAAAAATAAAATCTACTATTTCTGGGATTCGAACCCAGACATAGTGTGTACCAGCACAACATGTTGTCCACTGTGCCATTATGGCCAATTGGTAATTATCACCACCATTTAATATTAATACTGCCAGAAGTAGATTCAACTCCATTTAATCGGTGATTGATCAATTGATTCAATTCATGTTTTAGTTTTGATTGACATTTATCCAAAATAATTGCCATAATAATTTCACAATGTATCTTTTATTACTACATCTGAATATTGTGTATTGCGTGAATTATGGGCTGAATTTTTGGTTACACAAATTTGAATATGCCATTATAATTCTTTATGCTAGAAGCATTATGGGCTAAATTATTACACGATTATTACATAAACATTGTGCCAGAAGCATTTGCCAAATTTATTACCTATACGTAATGCAAGAAGCATTAATGAGATTTGAACTCATTTTCTTAGGTATATAACCGCTGCATTAATTTATTTATGTTACGATTTAATAACATATATTGAATTTGGTTATGTTACAATTGTGAATATTACAGTGGTGTTCACCTGGTCAGTTGCTGACCAAATAATTTATGCTCAATAACCCTTAGATTTACATCCAAGGGTGGAAAACAAAACACTTCAACTTAATAATAATTCTCTCTGCCATTGGATTTACATCCAAGGGTCGTTGAGCATTATTTTCTTGGTCAATAACTGACCAGGTGAACATTTTCGGTGAATATTAATAGTGGCTGAGTCAGAAGCTCAAATCAAGCCCAAAGTCATAACAACAAATTGGAGCCAGAAGCTCAGGCACAAGTTGCAGGGCCAGAATAGAAGCTCACTACATGTTACCATGACAAAAATTATGAATCTTCTCAAACTAGGCTCATCCAGTTGGATGCAATGTCTAGGAAAGGTTCAGATGAGGCCGTGTACTTAAGCGAGCCTCGCTCCACCTAAACCTCATCTTTCCTTACCTGGTCGTATTCAATTGGAGTTACCGAAAGGGTTGAGTAATAACTTTTCATTCCTTGGCAGACTAGCCTGAGCCCAGCAGGCCCACTCTCCCTCTGCAGGACCTAGCAGCCTAGCAGACCTCACATACTCTTTGACTAGCACATGAAAGCCTAGGTCATGAGCCCGCAGACTAAGCCCGATAAGCTTCACTATCAAGCCCACTCCTTCTTTGGTCCAGCAGAATAAAAATAAAATGAAAAATGATTTGATATTGTAAATAGATTCACCATATTTAATATGTGTAATTAATTGCCAGAAGCATTTATTCACATAATTGTGTGATAATTAATCTGTTATATTACTAGCATGCAATTAATATCTCAATTGATTTATGATTTCCATTTATCCAATTTGTGAGATATTATTACAATTTACCTTTTTCAATATTATTGTGTTACTTGTCTGAATTTTCGCACTAGAATATATGTGTAGAAAATGCAGGTACCTAATGAACTAGAAGTTCTAAATGAACCCGTAGTTCATATATAAATCGAACTTGTAGTTTCGATAATGCCATTTAAGAAACTTGAAGTTTCCTTCATAAATTCACCACACATGATAAAACCAGTAGATTTTACATGTCTAATCCTATTTTTCATACCATGTTATAGAACCTGAAGTTCTCATTACTTGCTTATGGATGATATTACCCAAAGCACTAATATTATTTGTTCCTTTCCTGTAAGAAATGTCAAATCTCAACATGCTTGACTCTGTTGCTTTGGAGGTCTCAAGAAGAAACTATCTAAAGTGGACTCAAGATGTGAAAATTCATCTGACTATAAAGAAGATGAGATCAACAATCGATACTCATCAAGATGTGAAAATTCATCTGACTATAAAGAAGATGAGATCAACAATCGATATTGACAATGTCGTCATTGAGATTTTTAAGGCGAGTGACATAATGTTCATAAAGAAACATATGGATAAAGCACTCCAAGTTGAGTATCCGATGAAGAGGATATACAGACTCTTTGGGTCGCTCTAGAAGAGCACTGTCACCATCAGATGACCATTTCTTGCTTGAAGCAAGACATGATTGGCAGAACGAAATTAACCCATATGACCATCTGCCACTTGGCCAAAGACCAAGAGGCCACGTAATTAGGCTCCACGTGGTAGGAACCATGATGCCATAACTCAGCAAGCCCAAGTTGAAAGGAACACTGGTCCGTCCTGTCACCACAAGAATCAGCAGGATCTTTGTTATCGATGTGGAGGAATTGACTGTCGGTCCCGCATCTGTTGTGCGATAGCCGAAGCAGTAGATGAGTATTACGCCGGTCGCGGAACTCAAAATACCAACTTTATTGAAGGGTAATTTTCTATCGATTCCACACTAGAGATCATGGATTTTTAGGCAGTTACTGAACATACCGAGAATTAGAACTCGAAGACATGGGTATAATTGATCCCTTGTGTCATATCTATTTCATCTTAATGAATGAAACATCTTCGGATTATTTTTGGTGATTTATGTTTTCAATCATTTTGGATTATGAAAATGAGGTTATGTTCGAATGTATTTAATTCAATAAACTTATTTATACATGTGATCCATTGAATTAAATAAATGAATAGATATATTCTGTGGGGAAGTTTGTTGTCTGGTTAAAAGTGCTATTACACACACCATACTCCCAGATCGGAGATGTTTTTTAAACTTATTGTTTATTCATACCTCTGTGAGAACCGTATCAGGGCAATCCAACCTGATAGAGGGCTATGGGAAAGCCTACTTTATGTTGTCCAATGGTACTGAACTTACCATTAATGAGGCCTTATATTCTCCACGTTCCAGAAGAACGTTATTGAGTATTAAGGATATTCGAACCAACAGTTACCACATTGAAACCACTGAGAAAAATGAGTGGAATAGCTTTGCATAACCTCTGAGTGTGCGGCCAGAAGCGTACATTGGAGAAATTGAAATATGTTAGCTAGAAGCTAACTAATTCAAGCAACTACTTGCTATGGCATGACCGTTTGGGACACCCAGGTCAAAGTATGATGCACCGTATCCTCAATTCATTGCAGGTGCACCCCCTTCTGAATAAGGGTCTTGTATATAATGACACACTATGCCATACCCATTAAGGGTGGAATATCTTTGCATAACCTCTGAGTGTGCGGCCAGAAGCGTACATTTGGAGAAATTGAAATCTATTAGCTAGAAGCTAACTAATTCAAGCAACTACTTGCTATGGCATGACCTTTTGGGACACCCAGGTCAAAGTATGATGCACTGTATCCTCCACTCATCGCAGGTGCATCCCCTTCTGAATAAGGGTCCTGTATATAATGACACACTATGCCATATTCGTTAAGAATGTTTAATACTAGACCATCATATGCAAAGACTAGTACATACACCACCATTTTTCTGCACAGAATGGAAGGGAAATTTGTGAACATATCCAACCACCATGTGGACCAGTTAAATATTAATGGTTTTGGTTGATATATCGACAAAGTGATCACATGTTACACTATTGTCCACAAGAAAACGCTGCTTTTGCTAAACTCTCGCCCAGATCATGAAATTGAGGGTTCACCACTCGGATTATCCCATAAAGTCCATAAGACTTGATAATACCGAATCCATAAAAAAATACTGCTTTTGCTAAACTCTCGCCCAGATCATGAAATTGAGGGCTCACCACTCGGATTATCCCATAAAGTCCATAAGACTTGATAATACCAGAGAGTTTACATCGAAGTCATTCGATGATTATTGCATATCTTTTGGGATTGATGCTGAACATTTAGTTCCCTATGTTCACACCTAAGATGGTCTCGCAAATAGAATCTTGGTAATGAGCACCAAGCTTCTAATTTTTGCGTGGAGCTATGCAATCTTGCATGCAGCTATGTCGGTCCCGTTGAGGCCCACTGCTACCAACCTTACTCTGCGTTACAGCTAGTGACTGGGTACGAACCTGATGTTTCGCACTTACTCGCATTTGGGTATGCAGTCCTCGTGCCAATTGTGCCGTCACAACGTACAAAATTGGGTCCTCAACAAAGGATGGGCATACATGTCGATTATAAATCCCATCCATTATATGCTCTTTAGAGCTATCCATTATGTGCCCTTTAGATCCCTTGACAAGCGATCTCTTTACCGCTAGATTTGTGGATTGTCACTTTGATGAGACAGTCTTCCCGCCGTTAGGGGGAGATAAGAACATGACTGTTCCTGATGAACGGCGTGAATTAACATGGAATGTCCCCACAATGTCTCATCTTGATCCTCAAACCGCATGAAAATAGTGAAGTGCGGACAATTCTAGATCTATAGAGTATAGAATACAATATGTCAGACACCTTCTCTGATCTAGCTAAAGTGACGAGATCATATATACCTACTGCAAATGTGCCTGCAAGGATAGACGTCCCTGTAGGATGTGTCATCCCAGATCGACGAGGTACGACCATGGCGGCTAACCAATCATATGTCCGTTCCCTGAAGTGAGGTAGACCATTAGGTTCGAAGGATTCTTATCCCTAGAAGAGGGTAAACTTGGCACAAACGAATCCTCTTGACATCGCAATCTCAAACCGATTCATCTCACGAGATAAATCCGGATTATGGGTATGTCCTAGAAGAGACTATGTTGGGGGACGCTCCAACATTTGAACCCACTCCCGAGATTTGGAATTGGAATGAGATCATCATCGATGATATATTAGTATAATGATATATTAGTATTTGCGGTGGCCACCAAATCAATAATATGCAATGACCTCGAACCTTGCTTTGTTGATCAATATCAATGAAAAGACGACTGGCTAACATGGAAATAAGCAATTCAGGTCAAAATAGATTCCTTGACAAAGAGAAAGGTGTTTGGACCTGTTGTTCCTACACCTCCCCATGTTAAACCCGTAGAATTTAAATGGGTATTTGTAAGGAAGCGTAATGAGAAAAACGAGATTGTGATACACAAGGGTCATCTAGTGGCGCAAGAATTTTCTCAACGCCCTATGATTGATTACGAGGAGGCGTATTCTCCAGTAATGGACGTAATAACGTTCCATTACCTTATCAGTTTGGTAGTTTCCAAAAAACTGAATATGCAGCTTATGAATGTGGTCGTAACTTATCTCTATGGGGATCATGATACAGAGATATACATGAAAGTTCCTGAAGGACTTATGATACCCGATGCAAATAGTTCTAGACCACTGAACACGCTCTCTAGTAGTTTTGAGGCGTTCACTTTATAGATTGAAAAAATCTAGACGGAGGTGGTATAACCGTCTAAGTGAATATTTGATCGGGATGGGATATGTGGATAATAAACTATGCCCATGAGTGTTTATTAAGGAAACAAGTTTCGGGTTTGCAATTGTGCAGTCTATGTCAAAGACATGAATTTGATTGATATTCCTGAAGAAATCAAGGAAACCGCAAAGCACCTGAAGTTGGAATTTGAAATGAAAGGCTTTGGGAAAACAAATTATTGTCTCTACCTGAAGCCCGAGGACAAGTGCATATGAAATTTCGGTCCATCAACCAAATTACATCTAGAAGATGTTAAGACGCTTTAATGAGGATAAAAGCAAGCACACCCATGGTCGTCCGAAGTCTATAAAGAACCGTATTGTCCTGCAGATGATAATGAAGAGATATTGGGGCCAGAAGTCCTATATTTAAGTGCAATAAGAGCATTATTGTACTTGGCTCAATGCCCTAGACAGGACATCCCATTCGATGTGAACTTGTTAGCTAGATATAGCTCTGCACCAACACGCCGCCACCGGAATGGCATAAAAGACATTTTTTGCTACCTTAGAGGTAAGGCGGATATGGGCTTATTCTATCCCTACGCATCAAAGAATGAATCAAACCCCCTTGATCCTCAGAATGATGCTCGCCTTGTTGGATATGTTAATATAGACTATCTATCAGACAAGCACAAGGCGCGTTCCCAAACTGGTTATGTCTTTACCATTGTGAATGCTGCAATTTCTTGGAGGTCTACGAAATAGACACTTGTTGCTACCTCTTCAAATCATGCTGAGATACTAGCTCTTCACGAATCAGTATGTGAATGTACATGGCTAAGAGCCGTTACAAAGCATGTTCGAAGCACATGTGGACTGCATTCCACCACTGATGAATCAACCATTATCTACGAGGATAATGCTGCTTACATAGAGCAGATAAAGACGAGTTTCATCAAAGGAGACAACACCAAACATATTGCACCGAAATTCTCCTTCAATTAGCAACAACAGGAGCATCAGAAGATTGAAGTTAAGCATATTTGATCTGAAGACAATCATGCAGACCTCTTCACCAAGTCACTACCAAAGTATACATTCCAGAAGCATGTTCAAGATATTGGTCTACATAAACTATCTGAATTACCTAACATGTAATTTTCAGGGGGAGTATCCTGAAGCATGCCCACTTGACCACGTGTACTCTTTTTGTCCTTCGTCCAAGGTTATTTTGTCCCATTGGGTTTTGTTACCTGGCAAGGTTTTAACGAGGCACATCTTTAGCATGGTCACCTCAATTATAGTACATCCTGAAGATGCTTTGATTTGACATATATGCATTTGCTCATCTTTTCCCTTCGACCACGGGTTTCTCCCACTGGGTTTACCGGGCAAGGTTTTGGTGTAGCAACTCTATTGCATCCCTCTCGTAGACATACTATATACTTATAATGCTGATAAGAAGACTTCACCTATCTCTATTGTGATATGACTACTCCACATTCACTCGCGCTGTGCTCTTTTTCTCCTTCAACCAAGGTCGTTTTTCTCCCACAGGGTTTTTATTACTTGGCAAAGTTTTTGACGAGGCAACTTAGAAGCGCTCAGCCTAGGCAACACTATTGACATGAAATATCCAAGGGGAAGTGTTGTAAATATTTGTGGATAATCATGTAAATAGATGATGAGTAATAAGTGCCTATCCCTTTAGTGATTGATAGGATTGTGAATAGGAGTAATTGACGTTGCTATTAAACGTTGCCTATTTGTATACATCATGTACTCCTATATAAACCCCCTCATGGTGAGATGAATACACACAATCTGATTCTCTGTGTCCAAACTCTTTCTTTCTCTCTCTCTCAAATTTTTTTATGTTTTACAACACTTTGAGAAATCTTACTAGGTGCACCTAGTGCAAGATGCACAAATTTGTACAACAGATTGTCATGGTTCTGTTGTTTGAGCATGAAAGCAACTTACACAGCACAGCAAAGTTTCGATTGGATGAAATCTATGTAGGCACAGGCGGCAAATTTTCCCTTCCAACGTGCTTTTCATTGTACACTCACACAACGGTGCTTTATTTACCTGTTGTTGGAGAAACATGAGACAAATTGAAGTCTCCCACCAAACATCTTAATTGAAACCTTTACTCCCACCAAACCCGATAAGTGCTCTTACTCCTTGCAAAACAACCCCGTTTACTCCCTCCAACCAGCAACCCATATACTCGAAATCAGACCCTAGCCCCTCTCTCTCGCTGTACCCCCCCCTCTCATTTCACTCCTCGCTCTCTGCGATTCTCTAAGTCATCGAGCTCTCTCAGTCGTGAAACCACCCCCCCTTCTCTCCTCCGCGAAATCCCTCTCTCTCGTGAAAGCTCTCTTAGTCTCTCGATCTGAAACCATGACCTTCATCTTAATCCATTGCATAAAACCATGGCTTTTGTCGTTTCAGCCGTCACACAAGAAATCCCCGAACTCTCCCATCATTTCATCCTAATTCTTCGATTTATTCGACGGATGGCCATGGAGACGGTATCGACTTTAGGAGAGTCTAGGTCAGCGATGAATTTTGTTCAAATTGCAGACTAAGAAATGGTGATTTTCTAAGAAAAGTTGTCCTCTCAGTCCTCTCTCGACACTCTCAGTCCTCCCTCTCTCAATTCTCTCTCACAAACCCTAAAACGGCCGATTTGGACCTCTCTCTCGCAGACAAAAGGTTTGTTTACAGAAATTGAAAGGTTCTGGATTCTGGGTTTGTCATTGGGTTCAGGGTTCTTGGTTTATCATTGGGTTCTGCACCTGCATCTCTATGATTGGGGGTTACCAGGTTGTCTTGACTTAAGATTTAGGATTTGTCCCAACTTTTATTTGGACTTGGGGGTTATTAAATGTTTCTACATTTAGTGTTTGGATTGATTTTTTTTAGATGGTTATATATTGTTTGGATTGCTATTGAATTATGTGTTGTGAATTTCATAATGCTGGGCAAAGTAATCAATGGCGGCCTTGCTTGTGTGGGTGGATTGTATTGCTTGGTAAATGCTTAATCATTTCTGCTTCTAAGAGAATGAAGAAGGCTGGATTGGTCGAAAAAAATATGGTGAGCTAGAAATATGTTTCTAGATTGCAGTACTGCCCATAGCAAAAGTTTATACAATTAATATATGCTTTGTGTCTTCTTATAGCTTCGCTGGCACA
This sequence comes from Rosa multiflora, assembly GCA_002564525.1. Classification (NCBI taxonomy): domain Eukaryota; kingdom Viridiplantae; phylum Streptophyta; class Magnoliopsida; order Rosales; family Rosaceae; genus Rosa; species Rosa multiflora. Next base: position 92,077 of record BDJD01001612.1, read on the forward strand.
TGGAAGGAAGCTCTTCACAGGGGTAAGGCAAAATTACACTTCTATTTTGTGTTCAAAATTGCATCTGGTATTATGGTGTGCCAAAGGTTGCTTACCTTATAGTACTATCTTACTCTCCAAATTTGATTTGGATGTTAAATTATGGTAATAGCTATGATAGAATGAAGCCCGTATTGATTTTGTTCCAACTTTTTCACACAAGCACAATCAACTTTTTGGTCAAATTCTGGGCTTTGATATGCATAGGAATCGAATTTTTGGGTCATGTATTCCTGCTTCATTTTATGGTTGTCTTATGAGCTTTGTTTATAATAAATGCTAAAATAACAAGCAACATATATACTTGTTCTATAGGCATGGAAACATTGCATTAATGATATCATGCATGACTGATCTCCTTATTATATATTTGATTTAGAATAACTGATCTCCTCATTGAATACCTCCTTCCTTTTGTTCTTTATTAGGATTACCAAGCTATGGTGGCACAACTTGAACACCAATTTCTACTCGGAAGATTGTCCTTAGGCTTGTGGTATTACTCTCAGGTGTGAGCTTCTCTTGACAAATTTAGCCACTTTAAGGGTTCCTTTTTCTTTTCTTTTTTTCTTGATCAAAACTGAGTAAATTCTCTGCTGTGTAATACAAAAAGCTTCAGCTAATAATTTTATAGGTTAATCTGTATCTTTATGTTACCTAATTTTTGTTTGGATAATAGTAATCACATAACTTTTGGCTGCTGCTTCTTTTTTCAAGATGTTAAGACCCATTCTCATGGTATTAATATGAAGTTACTGAAGTAGTTTCTTTACTTGCTCTGGCTGATTTATCTTTCCTTTCATTTTAAACAAAGAACTAACACACAATAAGAGTAGGATTGAGTAAACAAATGTTTACTGAAGGTCAGTATTTGTCAGCTCAAGTTGGAAAGCCAACTGGGTTGTTTAATTATGTCTAATTAGAAGAGTAAATAGAAGTACTGGGTGGATAGATATTGTTATTACACCTCATAAACAATTATTTACTTCTCATGATGTAGAACTTGCTTATTGTAGTAAAAGGAATTGAATTGGCAAAGTATATCCTGGAGTATGCTCAGATTTTGGAGAAAATGGTCATATTTCATTTATTCAAGGCCTGTTACAATGTTATGCTTGAATACCATTATTCTATGTTCATAGACAATTGTTGTCTGCTTTTCAGCAGGGGAAAAGTCATCTTGAAGCACATGAACAACTTTGTGAACCAAGAGACATGGAGGTAATGCTTTTTGGATTCTATGCATTACCACTATAATTAGTAAAGGTATTGTGATGACATATATATGGATTATCTCTAAACATATATCATTCAGTGTCAATATGCCACTAAATCATATTGAGAATGCCTTACAAAAATGCTCTTGTTTCAAATAAATTTTACTATTTTCTTATAGCGCGCAATTCTAATAAGTTCTGCTTTCTTTGAAATTAGGGGGAGAGGCTGAAAAGCTTGTTTATACACTTTTCATGGCTGCTATATCGAGACAGCCATCTGTAATTTTCACGGATGCGGTGCGCTATATTCCTAGAAACCTAGTTTTGGATTCATTTTTGGTAGGCACTAGCTTCCCTTGTTTCATCTTATTGGTGCTGCTATCTAGTATGCTAGTGCTTACATGTACTTCTGAACTTTATAGTTGTCTAGGAGAAATTTAATGTTTGTAGGATGCTGGATTCACAGTTACATCTCATTAATTGGGTGTCCACAGCAAATTTCTTTACTTTGGTGTCTCATATCTTTTATCATTGTTTTCATGAACTTCTCTGCCTTGGTTTCGCTTCAGGTTGCCTTGAGGCTCTGCTTTCAGCATACGAGCTATGATCTTAGATCTCTATAGTACTTGCCTCTCGATCCTCTCAGTTCTTGAATCCTCGATCTTGAGCTCAGATTCTGGTAATTTCTCTTTTTTCTTAATATGTAATGGGGTTAATTTACTTGCATAGTATCCAAAACAAGTTCTAAGTTTTTGGTTAGTAATTAAGGCAGTTCTCAGTTTTGATTTTGTTGCTTGCAGTTCTGTTTGATATTTGTTGCTTGCAGTTTTGTTGTTATTTTCTTCTGCTGATTACTTCTTCTAAATATATTGCTGAAAAACTAGGGCCTTGTGTACAATGAAGAAATTTTATCTCATTCCTCATGATCCTAAATCTGTAGAGAGTATAAAGCAATTGGAAAATGCTCTCAATCAGAAAATGCTTAAGTTACTTGGTGCTTCTTCAATGTTGTTGGTTGCCTCGTAAGCTATCAATGAAAATTGAGAGGGTTCAGCTATAGTTCTTGCTATGCATTTACTATGTTAGAGTTTGATAACCTATTGGACTCATGTATGTTCTTTCACATTTAAGTTAGCTAGGATTCAAGTTAGTTCTTTTATATATATATATATGAATTAATGTGTAATATATGATCCAAAAAGATACTGATTTGTCCTCTCTAATTTTTTTTTTTTTAAGCACATACTGATTTGCTAACCCATTTGATTTGTCCAACTTGCAGGGTTATTCCTAGTCCTTTTTCATATGACACAAAGACTATGCCGGTATATGAGAGTGAGGACTGGGAAGGATGCCTCCTCTGCTGTAATAATCCAAAGCTCAAGAAGCAACATAAATGAGTTGGAGTGGGATCTTAGAGCTCGAGAAATAAGTACTATGGATTACCTCCTTTCAGCATCTGAGCTACCAAGTTTGATTCATGGGTCTAGCTAGCAGCTAGGAATAGCTAGGGATGCTTTTGATTCATGTGTAGGTAGCAACTAGGAATGCTTTCTTGTTTGGTATATTATCTAGTAACTTGAATGTTTGGATGTTTGAAAAATGCTACTTGAATGATATGGATTAGTGTGTGGTTTTATATGGTAATATGGAGCATTATTTTTGGAAAGAGATTCCAAGTATGAATTACATAATGAACAAACAACAGCTCAAAATAATGTTGTGAGAACCAAGCTCAAACAACAAACCTTAAATTGCTCACACAATGGTTGATACAAAGTGTTTGTTGTGTGACCTAACAACCAACAACAAAAGAAAACAAAGTTCTGTTGTGTGAGATTCATAACACACAACAGAAATGAAATCATCTCTGTTGTCTGAGTAATCAACAGACAAGAGAGACAATTTCACTTTAGTTGTGTGTTATGAATCTCAGACAACCAAAAATGAGTAATATCTGTTGTGTGTTACATATCTCAGACAACAAAGAATGAGTAATATCTGTTGTGTGTTAT
>BDJD01001613.1:34389-45044 GCA_002564525.1 Rosa multiflora
GATTTAATGCTATTAGTAACCACCGACTCGGTACAAGAGTGTGATTCACTAATAGATGCCATGGTCACCCCCGTGACCTATTGATCTCCACAGATCAATATATCTTAACAAATCAACAATTTATTGTTTCTCAAACAATAAAACTCAACACCTTACTATATGGTTTCCTCAACAAAATCCATCAATACACATATATTTTTCATGTAAATAATATATGTACATAGACATTCAGACATGAATGCCTATTAATACCAACTATAGATCTCGTACAATAAAGCAATAAATTCCTTTTTATACTTAAAATCATTTTCTTACCTGTGAGCCGTAGCCCTATGAACCGTAGTCGATCGAGTTCATATTTTTCAAACCAATTATTTAATTCAAACAATTTCCACAATAAACATAAATATTTAGAACTTCGGTTTGTGAATGAACCATGGGCGGTTTACTCACCTCTAATCCCGCTGCGTCTTCTTAACAGCTCGAAATATGAATCACAAATTGTCCGTCCAATCAAACTGTCAAACACCTAATCAAATGTGACTTGAATTTAGCCAATAACTCATAAAATAAAATAAACGACGATCCAACGGTCGGATCGAAATTATACGATGATCCAACGGTCGGATTGAAATTATACGATGATCCAACTTTCGGATCCTCACAGATCGCCCTTTGGATCATCCTCCCGAAATTATCACGAAGATCCAACGGTCGGATCTTCCTGAATCGCCTTTACTAACATCTCTTTAGATTTATATGAAAATCCGACGGTCGGATTCTCATGAATCGCCTTCCAAAACACTAATTCACAATTATACAAAGATCCAACCGTCGGATCTTCTCCCGTGACCACAAAAAGTCATCGGGACAGTCATATGATCAACATATCAAAACTACAAGTCCATCCGACGGTCTGATCTTCACAGATCACAAATCGAACGATCGAAATGTAAAAATTCATCACTTAATCATACGATATCGAAAAATTGCGTATAATATATCGAAATGATCGTATTGAAGTATAGAATCTAAAAATGTACAAAAACTGTCCTTGTGACCCCCGGAGGTGGCCGGAAATGGCCACCGGAGTTAGTGGCAGAGCCGCCGCCGACCACAGCCAATGGTGTAGAGGCCAGGCTGCTCTGCTTCGTCTCATCAAGCCTAATGACTTTCCGAACTAGCATGTAAGCTGAAAATGGCCGGAAGGGATATAAATTACCTCGAACCAGTCAGGTTGGCCGGAAAAAACCCAGAAACCGGCAAGCTCCTAGTTCGACGTAAAAACTGCAACCTCAGGCCTCGATCCCTTCTGGAAAGTTGTTCAGATCCTCACTCTGAGTTCACTAGTCCAAGAAACACTCAAAACGACGTCCTGTAGCTCGAGTTATTTGGATCCTTTGCTCCATTTCTATCCGATCGGGGTTGAACTCCAGCCGCCTCCAGAGACAGCGCCGCGGTGCAAGGGTGCTTCTAGGAGTTTCAGAAGGTTGAGGCGCGAACCTGAGGATGGAGTTTGGGAAGGATTCGTGACCGGTAGCTCGAGATATCAAGCTTGGAACCAAATCGGGGTTAAACGAAACTGGGCTCTTCTCCGCCGCTGCAGGCCGTGCCGCGACCCAAGACTGCCACAGGCAGCTGCGCAAGGCCGAGACAAAGCCAATGGAAGTTGTCCGGTGTCGATTAATGGCCGGTGGAGGGAGGGAGAGAGCGGAGAGCTTTGCTCTGTTTTTCTGTGTTTTCGGACGAGAGAGAGAGAGAGAGAGCCTTTGCTCTGTTTTTCTGGTGTCGGTCGAGCGAGAGTGTCGGCCGATCATTAAACAATCTCAAGCAGCCCTACTAATTAAACATAATCATGAAAGGTAAAGCAGTGCAATCATGAAAAGTAAAGCAATGCAATTATGTAAAGTAAAGCCTTGCAGTTATGTTTAGCCTGATAAAAAAAAATGGAGGTCATTACATTAGTATTACAAGATCATGAAACAAGGGATAGAGAGTCATCGTGTAAACTAAAGTAAATAAGCTTGTGAAGCGGCATATAAGATAAAGTTAGATAAAAATAATTAAATGAGCAAATTTAAATTTTGTAATGATCATGAAAAATTAGGCTTGAAAACAATTATGGTAATATTTTTTTTAATTAGTTATCAAGCTATGACTTCCTCCACCTCAAGCAGAGCCTTAGGGTTTTCTGGGCAAAACTTGGCGGTGGCAGGATACCCGGCTAGCACCGGCGACTCATAGTCACGAGCCAAGAGAAGCAGACCTTAGCGTATGTGATTGATGAAGGTCAGAGAGATCTGATTTGTTTGGAGCAGTTCTCGGCGACAGTATTTGAGGGGTCGGATGGAATCGATGGTGGTCCAGGGAGGCCGACTTGGTGGGTTTCACACTGGCTTCGATTGAGAGGCGTTGCAAGGGTCGTGTTCTCCGGGTTGACTGGTTTGCAGGTGGGATTTGATCGGTGTTTCGCTGGTCTTTCACGATCTGATGGCAGGCCGGAAAGGTCGCCAGGCCGGAAAGTTGGCTGGCGGCGGCGATGGCATGGCAGAGGGCGTGTAGGGCTTCTGCTGACTTGGCTTGGGTTTGGGCTTGGGCCTTTGGGCCTGGGCTCCAACTTCAGCTGGTGGGCTCTATTTTATGGGCCTTGAAGGAGGGTGCCTTGCCACCCTCATTTATCACTTAATGGTGAGGGTGGGCCTGGCCGAAGAGGTGGACTTTCTTGAGCAATTGTGCTAATATTTGGTCCATGACCAATTGTTTGCAGATCATGACTTTTGTGGGAGTTGGTAATTATCTAGAATAAGATTAGCATTTTTTCAAGCGGCTTATGGATAAGGAATTGCTCCTATTGTTTGCTAGGAAGTGGCTCTCTGTTGGTACAGCAATTGCACGCCTGGCTAATGGAGAGACTAGTCAATGATTTTGCCTTACAAGACACGGAGTTGTTTTTTGTTTATGGATTCGCTTTACAAGCAGGCTCAAATTGACTTGTAATGAGTTTTACATTACTTAGATAGGAGTTTGGTTGTTTCCCCGCCATTTTTCTGTCTTTAAGTGTATGTTAGACTCTGGCTTATTGGCTGGTCATCTAATGCAATGAACCTTTATTTCAAAAAAAAAAAAAGTTATGACTTCCTCCTTGTTTTTAATAATTATTTCAATTTTTCTTTTTTTGGCAAACAAACAATTATGGGAGAATTAAAACTCATCTTAAATGCTTTGAACATTCTATTTATAAGTAAGGTTAAGTTAGGTATTTGAAAGAGGTTTAGATAGCAAATTTTACTTTTTAAAAAGCAAATAGGAGATATAAAGAGCATGAGAGGTCAAATGAGCAAATATGGAGGTCTCAATAGAAAAACTCGATAATATAACTGTATTGAAAAACTAATAAGAGTAAGAAATTTAGTCTAAAAATAGTCGACATTTATTGTAGCAAACAGTAGAATATCGAATTAAAATATATGTAAATAGAATAAGAAAAAAGAAGAATGCTATTCCACTACCATTTGGTCTAGTGGCATAGTTTTTCCTTCGTAAGTGGGAATTTGTGAGTTCGACTCATGAGAAACTAGTTGTAGTATTTGAGTTGTTTATCTGATTAAAAAAAAAAACGCTGAAAAGGAACACTTTTGCTTTGTGCAAACACAAAAAACAAAAGAGGAGTTTCGCTCAAATTGTGATTATAAAGTTAGCAATCAATAAAGTTAAGGCTTTTGACTTTTAATTTAGTAATCATGAAAAATTGAAGATGTGGAAGACAAATATAGTCAAATTGAGTTAGGCATAGAAATACTAAACGTAAGAAAAGTGGCATTTTTTTTTATTTTTTATAAATTAAATAGAGGATTAGGCGATATTAGTTCCTCTGCGATAGCCGATTGGGGGTGACTGGCACCCACCCACAATCTCGAAAGAAAGGGGCAATCGCAACCGGGAACCCACCGCCCATCCCTCTATTTTATGTTATTAATAAAAGAAAAGAAATTACAAGAAGAGAGAGGGGAATATGAACCAAAACCTCTCTGAGAACAAAATGAAGTAAAGTACTCAAAGTGAGCAGTAAGAAATAGTTACAAACTGATGGAAAGAAGAAGGACATGCAGTAACCATGCAAATATATGTCACCACGCAGCAACCACATATATGGAACACACCTATAGTTCATCAGCAACCATGTAGCAGAAATCACCATAACCCAAACCCACATTTTCATGAAGTCTATCAAGCACCACAAAATTAGCTAATACGAAAATTCGGTAAACCTTGCAGATTGTGAACAAAGGCAGCCGAAGCACAAGGAAGGCAAGAGTCCCACCAATAATGCCCCTCATGATCCACCCCATAGTTAGCTAAGCAGTCAGCCACTTGATTCCCTTCTCGATAAATATGTGAAAAACGTATCTGCATAGATGAGAGAATGGTACAACAATTGACCCAATCAACAGATAGACGCCAAGGGACTGAGCAATTATTAGTGGCAAGAAAGTGAATTGCTACCGCTGAATCACACTCAATCCAGAGAGAATTCCATCATTTTCCTGATGCTATTGTAACTGCATGAATAATGGCTTGAAGCTCTGCTTCTAGGGCAGTAGCAATACCCATGGAACCAGCAAAACAACCCATAAAATTGCCCAAGTGATCACGAAAAATTACCTCCATAGCCTGCACGCCCTGGCGTCCCACGAGCAGCACCATCAGTATTAACCTTTAATTGAAAGCACAAGGAGCAAGCCAATTTACTTCATGAATTTGATGTGTTCTTGAGGCTCTACCACTGATTCCAAGAGCACTAAAAATACAAAGCTCATCTACTGAGTTATGCATAATTCCAAAACCCCAAGAGTCAACCTCTAAAATTTGCAGCTTGATAGAGTGAATCAAATAATCAACCGTTAAGCGACGCTCATCAAAACGAATAGAATTTCTAGCATTCCAAAGAGAGTAGAAGCCAGCTCCCATCATTCCCCACCAAAGCGATTGCAATTGAGTACCAAAATCATGTTGTAGTGGGTAAGACAAGAAAGTGGATATATCCAAGAAAAGAGTAGTGACTTTAAACCAAGATAAAATTGAGGACCAGACCTTCATAGAGAAAGAGCACTAAAAAAAAAAAGGTGGTGGGTTGTCTCAACAGATGCATGATAGAGGGAGCACATAGAAGCAAAAGAAAAGCCTCACTGAAACAAGAGATCATCTGTTAAAAGCTTACCATGAAGAAATTTCCATAACGTAATAGAGTTTCGAGGGTGAAAACACTGACGCCAAATCCATCTATCCCAAGGAACAATTGCTTGTTTACTCCTCTTCAACTCATAGGCTATAGATAAAGATAAGTTCTCATCAGAAGAATCCAACCACACTAGCCTATCCTCCATGTCTGAATAAGGAAGTCTAATAGCTGAAATTTCTGACCAAAGTGTAGCAAGATCAACATATAAATTAGTAGAGCAATACCAAGAGCCATCTTTGATGAAATTAGAAACTTTGGCACATAATAACTTGCCAAGTTGATGGTTAAAACTAATGAAAATTTATTCATTAATCTCGGATTATTACGTATTTGTGTTTTTTTAGATTCTAATTATTGGTCATTAATTAAACTTCATTAGAAATTTCAGTAACTTTTACAATAAGGAAATAGTTTTTCTATTGGAACCTTCAAATTTACTCACTTGACCTCCTATGCTTTTTCCACCTCTTATCAAATTTTCTAATACTAAATTTACTCACTAAACCTCACTGAATTTCCTCAAATAACCTCACTCATATAATTTGCAAACAAACTATTATCTTTAAAATAAAAACTTTAGATTCATAACAAATATTTCTAAAACTTCCATATTTTAAAAGGTACTGCCAAAGCTAGGTTTCGAAAACTTTTGTCATTGCCTCCGTCTGAAGGCACGTCTATGGACGTTGTCGTCGGACGGGATTTGTTTCTTGGTCGGCGTGGATCTTTCGATTGAGGTGGCTTCGCTTCTGACCAAGGGGATCGGTGGCTGGTGGTAGGGAAGATTAGGGTCGTCGGGAGGTTTGGGTTCAGTTTCTGCATATCGGAGTTGCAGGTCAGATCGATGGTTGGGAGCGTGACTAGTGGCGCTAGTTCAGTGGCGAAGAAGGTTGGAGTGGTTGGCTTCGTGGCGGCGGCTCGACTCCGGGTTGGATGGAGATGGTGGAGTTCGCCCAGATTTGATCTGCGTTCGATGAACTTCTGGATTGGTGGGGCTCAGGCTGTCGAATGCCGGCAGTGGAGTGCTCTGGTTAAGGGTGAGCAGTCAGTGGAGCAACTGACTTGGACCGTCTTTGTTTCTCAGATCAGAATTCGTCACCGGTGGCGTGACAGGGATGAGGGGACGAAGGTGGGAGTTATGCAGGAATTGGGCTGGGCCCTGTTGGGTGGCTCTGATCTCTCTACTATTTGGGCTGAAGATGGTGTTTGGGCTCATTTCTTGGGCCCTTCCTTGGTTATTATTTTATTTCATATTGTTATTTTTTTATGTTATTTAGTTTGTTTGCGCTTTTTGCGAGAAATAAGTCCCTACATTTGTCGTGTAGGGCTAGTCGGGCTATATGCCTGTGTGTGCACTCAAAGTGCCTTGTCAGCTCTAGGTCGGCAACAAGTTATTTGCTTCATCAAATGGGCGCTGCAGCCTAGTGGCAAGGTGCGACTAAGTGTCGTCGGATTTACTTTTCAGCGGCAACGTAGGAGGAAAGCTATGCTAAAGCTGGTATTTATGCTATGTTGTAATCGGGTTACATATTGAGTTATCTTTCCGCTATGTCACTGCTATATTAAAGTAAATGGAGTAGTTAATTGTTCACTATTTGCTAGTTGGTGCTGGTTAGAATACAAGTCTCCTGTAGAGATTTCTGATATTATTTCAGAAAATACTCTAGGTGTTTATTGTAATCAGGGGTTTAGGCTCAATGTCCCCCCTTGTATTCGACAGTTTCATTAATCAAGGCTTAAGGACAGCTGCTCTAGCCCTTTATTCAAAAATAAATAAAAACTTAGTTAATTCAATGAATTAATTACTATATAAATCTTAATTACATATCCATCCCTTAATTAGACAGCATAAAAAAAAATTCAATAAAAAAAATTAAACACAAGATATTGAGTTTTAAAAATTAATAACATGAACTATTTTGTGGTTTTTTTTATAACTTTTTTTTTTCTGTTTTAGCTCTGCAAAAAAATATGAAGATTAATCATTTTTTCTTAATATTTATTTTATGTACCTCATGATTAGTTATTTAAATATTTGTTTTTAAAAATTGCTAGCTCATTTTTTGTTTTTTGTTTTGTAAATATAATGGATAGACTTAGATTTAGGTCATAATATGATTTGTTTTGTTTTCCCTCACCAATATGCGTTCATGTATATCCTATATTTTTATGTCACATAATCATAGTTTTAACTCTTATTAAATATATATGTATATATATATATATATATATATATATATATAAATGCTTTAATGAGTATGTAGTGAAATTAGAAAATTAAAATAGATAAGGAAAATAATAAATAATGCAATATAATATTATTGAATTGGAAAGTCTATAGAAAATCAATGTAATATTTTTTTGATATAATTACTGTCCTTAATAGTCATTTTATAGTAGGTTATATATGTCATTTAATAATTCATAATAGAGTGAGGTCAAGTGAGCAAATTTGGAGGTCCCAGTAGCCGAGTACTATTGATCTATGCTTATTGAAATTCACATTCCTTGTTTTAAAATCCACACTCTATGTTTTATTTTTTGGTAACTTAAATTTTTTCTTTTTCTAAAAATTTTGACCAAAGAAGGAAAAAGAAAGTGTGAATTACAAATTAGGGAGATTTCACCCCCATATTATATAGGGAGCTGAAATTTGCACACCCAATTTTACATTCTACACACCGTTTGCCTTTTTTAATATTTCTTATCAATTCACGATATTTCTCTTTCAAAACTACCTCTCTCTCTCTCTCTCTCTCTCTCTCCATCCACATAACCCAGAATGATGATTGTAAAATGGAAAACCCAGAAGCAAATCAGCTTCCTGAAGTGGATTCATTGCCAGATGGATTTGTTGACAGCTCCACAGAACCACTGGCTCCTCCAACTCCCACCTTTGAACAAGAGAAGCCTCCGGGCAATCATGAGGAAGATAATGCCTCGGAGATGGATCGTTCGAAGGAGCTTGTGGATGAATTGGGTATAAATGAGTTGCAAACGAGCCGAGATAAGAGAGAGAAGACACCCAAACTGAGAGCCTTTCTTGTTCTATTATCGGGAACTGATAGTTTTGATGCTTCAGTAGAGTCAGTTGAAGTTCCGAAGAAGGCTGCTATGGAGCAGACAGCAGAAGGTTCAGTAGTTGTGCCTGCGTCGGTGATTATGCGTTTGAGGCCGCAATTCAGGCATCTAGTTGCAGTGAAGTAAAGGAACAAGTTGAAACAAAATGTGTGAGCTCAGAGAGACGTAAATATCTTTAGCTTTTGATTTCTCTCTTTAAACTAGCTACCAGCTCAAGATGTGTACACATTAGTTTATCCTCATTTGTCATTGCCTTTCAACAATTAAAGTAGGCTTGGATGCACTAACAACCAATCTAAAGGAAATATCTGCTCCGGAGAGTGTTGAAAAAAACAAAAAAACCAGTTAGTAAACATACTTTTTTCTCTTTATCGTACCAATTTGTTTGCTTCTTGTTGTTGATCCTTGCAAGCTACATATCATGTGTCTGATGTCTTGTATGAAATTGATTTTTGTGATGGAATCATTAATCAAAAGGTATATAATGAATCAGCGCGCACACATATACATACCCCTCCGGCACTCCAAACCTTCAAACACCTAAAATTTCCGCAATCAAATTCAACTCAATTATAATCATCAATGTTAAACTTTGACTGATTGGCGACAATGAACTGAGCAAAAGACCCGAGGGGGCGACGGAGAAAACAACATCGCCGACTTTAAACTTGGAGACGGTGGGGCCGACGGCGTCAATGACGCTGGAGTAATCGGAGGAGGGTTGGAACTGGAGATGGTTGAGGCAGTGAGGGTTGAGTCGAGTGGGCTAAGCTGCCATTGCTGTGGAGGTCTGAGATTTGGATCCCAGAGAGAGAGAGAGAGAGAGAGAGAGAGAGAGTTTTAGTTGTAGGATGTGGAAGAAAAGTATAGGAGTGATTTGGTAAAAGCAGCACAAAGAGTGTGTAGAATGTAAAATTGGGTGTGCGAATTTTAGTCCCCATTATACATTAGGCTTCTATATTGAATGGGGCTGCAGGAAATATGCTTCTATATAATGAATATATTGCATAGTGCATAATGGGTCGGCTCCAACTGAAGCAAACTGACAGCCCAATAAAGTACCTGCATGGCCACACACATGAGACAAATGAATCCAAAACTGGAGGCCCAATACAGTAAAAAATACATTACAGCCCAAATGAACAAAAAGAAGACATAAAGCGTATGTTACAACAACGATGACAACTATGCGGCCGTGCTCTTTTCATACCAAAAAGAAAAAAAACACTCCCCCGCCGTGCTAGTCCGTCAGATGACAAAACTTGGTCTCTTTGTCCTAGTACCAATAGATTATAGATGGTGGAGTCTAAAAATGATTATCCATATTACCGGTAAATATCGATTTAGGAGACTTCAAGCTGATTGAGATCATATAACTTACATGCTATACCAAAGTTATACATAACCCAAAAACCTAGTGACTATTCTGGAATGAAGCGAGAAAATAATAATAATAGTAGAGTGAAGTAGTAACCAACTACACGATGAAGGAATGAAGCTACATGATTATTAAATCAAGTAAAGTTTCCATTATTTATAATTGTATGGAAAAGATTCATTCGACCTTCATGAACACCATTACCTACACACCACACCATAGACAAACAACGAATTCTTTGCTTCCCGCCAAAGGTGCAAGTCCGATCCGAAAAAGCTATAAAAACAGTCTAGGAGATTATTTTTTCCCCCAAAATGAAAAGCACGATCAAGATGCTTCCAAAATAGAACCAAAATCGCGAGTTCAAGCGAGTCGAAAGTACGTAATTCTTTGATAAACGACTCAATTCTTGGAGTTGACTTCCTAAATTTCTCTATGTATTTCTCGGTCTCGATTAGCTGATTCACTGCTTGTCACTGCATTAATTAGAGTGAAATATGTGTAATTTTAAAGCTTTTCCGAAGAAAAGAAGAAGAGTCACAAGATTAGGCCCAAATCGGAAAAGAAAGAGTCATAAAAGCTCTTTATATATAAATAGCTAAATTGAGAATTTGAGATCTAAAAACCCCTGACTCCATCTGCCGGCCGTACTCAAGAGCAACCAAGACCTAGGGCAGAAACTGTTCAATTTTTCAGGTTTCAAATTATGGATCCACTTCCAGGTATGTTGTCTTAGAGACGCCTCAATATCATTTGTGAAATCCCAACTATTTCGCTTCCATGATCAAAATTATACATGTTCTAAATTCTGTGTGCCCTCCAGTAATGAAAGCTGCATCTTCTTCTTCTTGTTTTGAAGGGTAATGCCAAAAAAATAAAACAAAGAAGGAGATTGGCAGTGTGTCTAGTCAAACTAACACAATTACTAGCTTTTTTTTCTTGTTTTTTTTTTTTTGG
>BDJD01001613.1:46856-78859 GCA_002564525.1 Rosa multiflora
GGATCTACCTGGTCCGTTCAAACTAGTGCTTCACCTATTCCATATATAGATAATACCCTGGTCAGTAATGTCTTTAATTTTGTATGTTTTTTTTGTTTGTCTTAGCAGATTGGTCAGAGTTGCCTAATCAAATTTTGGAATCAGTTTTAGAGAGACTAGATTTGCTAGCAGATTATGTGAGATTCAGTGTTGTTTGTAGATCATGGAATTTCATAGCTAAGGATAATCGAAACAAACGAGTTAAAATGCCATGTTGTCATCCCCCTCCAATGCTCTTGATTAACACCGACATTGGAGATATGTGGAAGGTCTACAACGTCACGGATGACAAGCTTCTTGCCCAATACCCGATTTTGTGGGTCTTCAAAAGGATGGTTGATATTTGTGGAGAATGATTTTACAGTAACTCTAATAAATCCGTTCTTTAGGGTTAGAGGGAGGGTAGAAAAAGAAAATTCTATCATTCATCTTCCTCCGTTGCGACTCATCAAAGAGATAGATATGTCTAGAGTGAGACATGAGCGTTATGTTTACAAGGCTACGATTTCAGCAGACCCAGTATTAAATGCAAATGAGTGCATTGTTGTTGTCATCACTCAACCGGGCTATCAGTTGGCTTTTATTAGACTTGGTAAAGATAGAGCTTGGAGTTATATTGATGGACGCGCACGTGGTCGTGGATTTGATGAAGTCATTTTTCTGGGAGGTAAGTTTTATGGTGTTCGAAATAATGGCAGACTTTTATCTCTCGAAATTACTAGGTTCAGTTTTAATCGAAAATTAGCTGCACGCAGCCTTCGACGATATCACACCATAAAGAGTTATCTTGTGTATTCAAATAAGAAAGAATTGTTGATGGTTGAAAGACACATTAGCTTTGATCGGAAGAATGACATGCGTACAACATCAAAATTCATAATTTACAAATTGAATTTTGATGAGTGTAAGTGGACCAAGAAAAACAGTTTAGGTGGTGAAACACTCTTCCTAGGTGATAACTCTTCGTTTTCGGTAATCTCTTCAAGTTTTCCAGGATGTCTACGGAATTGCATATACTTTACTCATGATTATGATTGTTTTAGAAGTAAATTTGGGCCTCGTGGTCCTAATGATTTTGGTGTGTATGATGTAGAAGATGAAAGCTTTCTATCTATTGACAGCACAAAGGCTTCGATGCTAGTGAAGATGAGTCTTCAACCACCAATCTGGATTTTGCCAACGTTTCAGCTGTGAATTATAAAATTTCTCTGTTTAATCCTATGTCCTTACTACTTTCGTTATCAACAATTGTAAACTTTTTCTTTAAACATTGTTTATAACAGACCTTTCATTCGTTTTGTTCTTACTTATTTAGTGTTTACTATAAAAATTCAATTCTTTTGTATGTAAAGATATTTTGATCATATTCTTGACCCTCTGTGATAGAATTTCCCGATTACACCACTTGCCTAAAGTGGCTGCCTCACTTGGCACCCCTCAGAGGCAGTAACAACTAACAAGAGACCCCAACTCAATAGACAAAGGTAAGAGCCTCTTGAAAGAGGAAAAAAAAAAAAAAATCCAACCTGCTTAGGAGGCAATCTATAACGATCTCTACTTTAACTAAGAGACCCCAACTCAATAGACGATAGATTTCCTAATCTTCAAAGGGCATAGAGGAGAGAAAAGAGAAAAGGTCCTTGTTTTTTTAGAATGAGAGTAGAGAAAAGCTTGAACACCGAAAACACAAAAGGCAAAGAGTCTGAAGACCAACAAGAGTTAGGAGCAGAGCGAATCTCAATTATTCAAATAGAAATAAGAAAAACAACTGAATAAAACTAAAACCTGCACCACCATGAATAAAGCAGCTAATATGGAGGCATTGACACCTAGGACCTATTGGTGTACATCTCTGCAACGATCCTAGCACGCACTTTAACAGAGGGAGTGTAAGGCCTCAACACCTAACCCTCCTGGGAAGGGGACCTGTGATCCATCCCCTTCACCGCTGGACTCCCATCCCCCATTGCTGCAAGCTTGGGTTTGTTCCGCCGACCACAGGGTCTACCCTTCTTCTTTGGGACTTTCTCAACAAAGGCAACGGGTACATCCACTAACCCCTCCGGGTGCACTCCACAGGGACAATTGCTTTTAGACACTTCCCATCTAGAATAAGATCATCCCCACTGTTTTCGAAGGCCCATTACACTAGCAAGGTGTCTTCAAGGCTATGATACCGTTATAGTCCGCTAACAACAGCATGGAATTGCGATAGTACAGGGTTCCCCATTAAGCACTCGATCCTTCTCCTCTTGATCCTTGAATTTGAAGACGAGAATTCCTCCCTCCTCTTGTCGGATCAGAACTCTCTCCTTCAATCATATAACCCTCAACAACACTAGCAGCCAAGATAAACCCTAGCCACCAAATCAGTGCCACCTAAATATATAAATCATTATATGGATTAAAACAAGCTTCCAAGATTTGGTTTGAGAAGTTCACCACCGCTCTCCAAGATGTCGGTTTCATGCAATCTATAGTAGATTATTCATTATTCACCAGGTGCACTAATTCTTCCTTTACTGTTATCTTAATCTATGTGGATGACATTGTGATTATAGGAAATAATCCCATAGCCATTCAGCCTCTTAAAGATTTCCTACATCGCATCAAAGATCTTGGCAATTTGAAGTATTTTTTTGGCATAGAAGTTGCACGTTCCAAGAAAAGGATTTTTATTTCTCAAAGAAAGTATGCCTTGGAGATAATTGATGATGCAAGACTTCTTAGAACACATCCAACAGTCGTTTCCTATGGAACAGCACTTGAAACTTTCTCCCACTAATGGGAAATTGCTACATGATTCTTCACACTACAAAAGGCTAGTAGGGTTGTCAATAAGAAGGGTTGTCGAAAAGGAAATAAACTAACCTAGCTAAAAAGAAAAAATAAAACTGAATTGTCAATATCTATACTATTATTCAGATAACACCATTGAGACTTATTTTTTTATCACATTTATGAGTATAATAGTTTTGTAAATTTGATTTGATTTATGAGCTTAATAGTTTTGGAAATTTTAAGCTGAATTGTCATAACTCTACCTTAGTGTCATCTCCTGCAAATTGTATGATTAAAGAGGCAGCATGAACTTTCAAAGTACTTATTAAATCAAGCAAAATGTTGCGGTAAACATCACAACCAATTCTTTTTCACTCACCAACAAATATTCTTGGTGGTAAAAGTAAAAACGAACTATTGTTGCCTTGTTGCTATTATGAATCTAGAATAAGGCAGAGCTATAACCAAACACATGTTGATTGTCTAGTCTTGACAACCATGGCTCAACCACCGCCCTACTTCCACACGATGCAGACTGATATTGAGTTTCTACTAACATAATTGTTAGTATAATTGCAGAAAAAAAATAACGGTATCTTTCTTCGGTTTGAATTCTAGATTTGTTGACATACCACTGCGTCACTCTTTCGTTTTTTTTAGTGTATTAAAGGTTTTTGAATTCGGAGTAAAAATATAGTGGCAAGTCTTGTGATCCAATAATAACCACAACCAACTATGTTCATGAAATCAATCAAATGTCACACTCCTTTTATAATAAGCATAAAGAAATACTGGTGTGGTCAAAAGTCATATATATACAGCACTCCCCTTTACTAAACTATTGTCTGAGCCTCTTAAGGCTCTAAGTTTGGTAGCTAGACTAATCTTTACCTGTATTAATCACGATGATATATTGATATAAGAGAGAAAATTAATTGGTGTATTTAATACGTTCCCAAAGTATTGTTTCATATAACAATCCTTAAAACTTTAATGTCGTAATTAGAACCAGCGGCCAAAGGCGGAATAAAGTTTCTCATAAAAGTTTAACCATTTGCATTTCTGTAATTTCCAGGGGAGAACGAGCTGTAGTAGGACACTGTGCTTGCCTGCAAACACATGGCAACTTAAAGTGGAGATCTATCAAAGTTACAAATGAAGTCTCGGATTCATAACCAATCACTTCAAGTCGTAATTTCAAAGATCACAGTGGGTAATCGTTTCTCCTCTTCTCCACTGGGAGACCTCAGATTAAACTAAACAAAGATAAACAGTGCCCTTCATTCACTAATTGTAGCAATTTCAACACCAACATATTCAGAAATTTGGGAGACCTCAGATAGTCAGATTAAACTAAACAAAGATAAACAGTGCCCTTCATTCACTAATTGTAGCAATTTCAACACCAACATATTCAGAAATTTGATGCTAGTTTTCTTGACTAATCTTCCTAGCAAACATGGTTTGCTTTCAAATCTATAAAGTCCACAGTCAATATATATAAATCTTATAGGGGTCTTCATAAAAAATGTACATGGATTGAAAGATGGGCATGGAATAATTAGAATGTATTTACATGATTTCAAATACAAGACGGTAAGCAGCTGTTTTTCCTTTTGCGTTTTTCCTCTTTTGCTTTTTTCATCATTCCCACACATCAAGGACAATCATGCTACTGACTTTGTCTTTGTTGATGACTTCCTCTTTTTTTCCCTATAATTCTATGTAAAAGATGCAATAATTGTTGAACAATTTATCTTAAATATTCCAAACTGTAACGAAATTAGTGTATAGGTCCACTTTTTTCTACAATGATCTGTTGAAGAAGTATAATCTAAGTTTCTAATTTACTTTCACGTCTCTAATCATTTCGTTGATTGCTTGAAAATGATGTTACATTATTATTCCTAATGTTCACATTAAGCTTGCTCATCACATTGATCAACCAAAGGGAGATTCAACAACTTCAATGTAAACATGTACTAAATCATTTCTGTTTCATTCTGAGGAAAAAAAAAAAAAAAGATATCATTTCTGTTCTTCCATGAATAAAGACAGCAATATTAATACAGAATGCACACATTGTCCTTAAAAAAAAAATACTGAAACTCTGGAAACTCTGGACACAATTTAGAAAGGAAAAAACTAGTTGTTGCCTCAAAATTGTATGGGAGAATATGAATATCGTACGATACGTACTGGAGGCGTTTTGTACGCGTATACTGGAGGCAAAGACGTTTGGCATCTTTAAGAAAAGAAAATTTGATTAATACAATTGGTATGCAAATTTCGATGATATCGGCGAAAATTATATATGTCTTGATAGAAATGTTCAAACTTAAGGCTTAAGCAAGTTGGAAGCATTCCTAGAGAGTAGAGAAGCCGGGTGTGTGTTTGGTGGGGTGGTAAGGCTTTGGTCTCATATATAAGAGGTCAGGAGTTCGAGCCCCATCAAGGGTGGGAATGGGGTGGGGTTTTTTTTTTTTTTTTTAAAAAAAGAGAGTAGAGAAGCAATATTGGCCAGCACTGATAATGCCGGCCACAACATAAAGGCTCCCTTGTCTCCACTTTTGCCTGTTGCTTTCTCCATTCTCGCCTCTGCCTTTCAATAAAGCCATCATACATTACGATTATAGTGCTGAGCACTAAAGTTAAACACTAGAATTCCATTTTGGACAGTTCATTCTAATGTGTACATGATGATGATCTGCATACTCCCAGAATTGTATAATGTAACCCATACGCCGTTAACGTAGTATCCCATTTCACTCAAATGTTGCTAAACTTGAGTTCATTTAGGATGTTTTCGATAGTCTCTGTAATTGATCTTTCAATGCACGCCTGGTTGACTGAATTACTGGTTCAGATCAATTGATCCTCCATGACAAGTATGGGAAGTAAACCATGCTGCTTCATGAGAATGGATTAACACTTTTTAACATATAAGAAGGTTAGCTAGTAAAGTATGAAATGAAAAATAGTCAAAGTCAACTTAGCCACCTATAGCATTAGTGATCTCACTGATATGACCTGTTCCGATTAAACATACGTACCATTCCGCACCAGGGCCCCAAAACACACAATACATGACAAAGAAAAGCGTCTACAATTTTCTAATCCTTATAAACCATGCGCTGCTAGATAATGATTGAACCAAAGCAAAGACACCCACACAAATTACTACTTATCAAGAATTGTTGAAGGACAAGAGAAGAGAGAAAATACAGTCACCTTGCCTGAAAGAGGTCACAGAAGTATGCCTCAGCGGCTGCTGCTCCTCCCCCTTATTCAAGTCCACAGTGATTCACGACACCGCCTCAAAGTCTGGAAGCACTTCTGCAGCTTGCCGTCGTGACTTTGCAGCCAAAACTTCATCATCCATCTTCCCAAACACCCAGTTCACCAACCATGAGTCTATACCAACCTTGCAAAAGTCCTTCTCTGACTTCACCAAGGCTTATCCGAGATACTATGAGACAGCAGAAGTGGACCAGATACGAGCTCAGGAGTACTACCATCTCACACAATCCAATCATACCTGCCTTGATTATATAGGCCTCGGTCTCTTCTCGTCTTCCCAGCTGCACAAACAGGAATCATCAAAACAAATGGTACCATCTACATCCACTTCTCGACTGCCATCACCTCCCCGAAATTCAGATTACCCTTTCTTTAGTATATCCTACAAGACTGGGAATCTCAAAACGGAGCTTCTTCATGGCGGCCAAGAATCAGAGTTGAAATCTGCAATGAGAAGAAGAATCATGAGTTTTCTTAACATATTAGAAACTGATTACAGCATGGTTTTCACCGCCAAAAGAATATTAGCTTTCAAACTGGTAGCCGAATCTTACCCGTACAAAACTAGTAGAAAGCTTCGGTCAGTTTATGACTATGAGAGTGAGGTAGTGGAATCAATGATTAACAGTTCGGAAAAGAGAGGCGCTCAGGTCATGTCAGCAGAGTTTTCATGGCCAAGGCTGAGGATTCAGTCGGAAAAATTGAGGAAGATGATAGGGAGTAAGAAGAAGAAGAAAAAGAAAAGAGGCCTTTTTGTCTTCCCAGTACATTGCTACATTCTAGGGTTACAGGTGCTAAAATTCATAGTCATAGTGAAAAAGCTTGAAATTGAAGCAACAATGGTGGTGAACGAAACCCTAAGCTAGAGGAAGAAGACGAAGAAAACAGAGAGAAAAGCAGAGAAGGAACCGGTATTCAATTTTTGGTAACTTTACAAAATGGTTGCAACCAACTACAATAAGAGAGGTTTTCCCTATTTATACCACTTTTGCTGCTGATGCACCTTTTGACCTTTGACTCCCTTATATCACCTTAACATCCCCCCTCAAACTGATGGTTGGGGGACCAATCATCAGGTTGCACAAAACAGTAACAAGAAACAAATACACTTGTTTCAACCTGTAGGAATTAGCGGCAGCCAGTGCATTATGTCCATGAACTGATACACCTGTCCGCATTTCGTTTTAGGCTCATATGGAGGATTAGAAAGTAGATTCAAAGTGAAGTCTCCAATATAGTCTTGACTTTGTTGACAGATATTGCTAGTAGCATAACCATTGATTGCAGGGTAATGCTGCTGTTGAGTGAGACCGGTGGTTGACTGGAATGAGACATTTTAATGAGAAAACCCACTATTTTTCTGGGCTGGACTACTGATTTGATGATAGACTTGGGGCTGGCCAGAAAAACCAATATGCTGACCAACATTTGCAACATAGGCCTTATTGAGGTCATTGAGAGGCAAATTAATTGGCATACCAGGTGCAGGAATACATCTTGAGCTTGTAGGCATGGAATTCAATGATGGCAAATACTCCATTTGTGCAACAGAACCAAGAGGAGATGAACTTGAGTGAAATAATGGAACCTCGAAGTTATTGATGCTATTACGAGCAACCATAGATATTGGGCTTTCTCAGAGTTGTTTGATTGTTGTCTATATCTGCAGGTTTTAGCACTGTGACCAAGTCTCTTGCAGATTTGACACTTAACAATAGATGTGGAAGCCTCAACACCAAACCTGTAATAGCATATGGAAGCACTGTGCCCTGGTTTTTCACAAATTTGGCACACTATAGGATTGTTCAAAGATGAGATGTCATTGTTTCTTGGCCTATTGTTGTCATTCCTGTTGCCATGGTTCCTGTCAGAGTAGTTTGCACCCTTGTTTGGAAAATTGGGATAACCCAAATTGTCTTTTGCATAGCCGCCATCAGAGTGTGAGTTGTTTGAAGCTTGTGAAAATGAACCCTGCTGTTGTCACACATTATTCTGAGAGAAACCTTGCTGAGAAACAGGAGTATGAACACCATTGTCATGTTGGGGCATGAAACCACGAGTTTGAGGTGCATAGCCATAGGAAGGTATAGGTGCAGAAAAGCAACTTCCATTACCAATATTGTAATTCAACATGTATCCAGAAGTAAGCATTGTCTGAGAGGCACCAAAATTGGTAGTAAATGGAGTCATGTCTTGACAACTCGAGGTAACATTAGGCACATTGATAGCAGCACTTGAAATCATGTAATTCTGTGGTATCCCATAGTCAATAGGCATTAAACCCATACTTGATGCAGCAGTGTGTAGAGTAGATGCCAAAGACCAATTTCCAGCATATTGAGATGGAAAAATGGCATGAGATGATGTCCCTGAATTTGGTATTCCATACTGCATAGCTTGAGAGGAATTAACAACACCATTTTGTGCTACCATAGCAGCAAGAGAAGACAATGGTAATGCTTTATTTTCCAGTTCAATCTCATATTCAGCAGAGAGCAATAGTGACCTAACTTCTTCCAAAGCTATATTATTTTTCCCTCTTATGATTTGTCTTGTGTGGCCATATTCACTAGGTAATCCAGCAAGAATAAGAACTTTAATATCTCGGTCAGACATACACACCCCAGCAACAGCCAATTTGTCTCTAACTGATTTAAAACGCAACAAGTACCGGTCAATACTATCAGAACCTTTGTGTATGGATTGCAAATTTCTTTTCAATTTCATCACATGAGATTCTGAAACTGTAGCATATCTATGCTTGAGAGTAACCCATACCTCCATAGATGTTTGACAACCGATTACCCACGTCAAAGCTTCTGCAGAAAGTGTAGTCGTGATCATGAAGATGAGTAAACTATCTTGTTCCAACCATTTTTCATAAGCTCCAGTATTATCAGAAATGAGAGAACTGTCACCAGAGATGTGAAATTGGGGTGGGCAAGGATGAGACCCATCAACATATTTCAGTAAACCATGGCCACGAAGGTAGTGATGCATCTGGAAAACCCAGGTCGGGTAATTTGTTTCATCAAGTCGAACAGAGATAGCATCACAAAGTTGATTTGAGTTCGCCATACCAAATCGATCTTGATGAGAACAGCTACAAGAATGAATCTTGAGGATGAAATTCACCTTGAATCTTCGAGCGAACTTCGTGAAGAGTAAAGTATCTGAGAAATTGAGAATGAACAGCTACAAATCTAATCAAAACTCTGAGATTTCTTCAAATCGGTGCTTGATGATTTTGCTTCGTAGTTGTACAGGAATTTGGTATTTGATTTGGTAATTGTATAAATGATGAAGAAGATGCAATTTCTAGGGTTCTTGATCTGGTAATTTGAGAATTTCTGTTTGGTACTCAAACAAAAGGAAGATTGCAGCGGATAGAAACGAAATGAGCACAGGTCAGGCTACCATGAGCTCTGATACCATGCTAAAATTCATAGTCATAGTGAAAAAGCTTGAAATTGAAGCAACAATGGTGGTGAACAAAACCCTAAGCTAGAGGAAGAAGACGAAGAAAACAGAGAGAAAAGCAGAGAAGGAACTGGTATTCAATTTTTGGTAACTTTACAAAATGGTTGCAACCAACTACAATAAGAGAGGTTTTCCCTATTTATACCACTTTTGCTGCTGATGCACCTTTTGACCTTTGACTCCCTTACATCACCTTAACGTTTCTAGATATCCTTATATATGGAAGATTATAGGCTTATAGCGCAGGAGAATGGGTGGCATGTCTTTGTTGATACTTGTGATTTAGGACCCAAGGATATGGATAGCTTCAGCCCCTCTCTTTTTCAACCAGATTTTACTCACTTCTTTCTTCTACAAGGTTTACTACTTTACGGGGAAAACCCATCAAATTTTTTTCTTCTTCTTCTTCTTTTTTTCGTGATTATTATCATGTCCTAAAATCATGCTTGGTTTTTCTCAAATGTAAGAAAAATAACTAAATAAGACAATATATTCATTACATAATAATTGCAAAAGTAACAAAGAGCCAAAGGACTTGGAAAAGCGCACCAAGGATATGAGGAATTTGCTACATTTTTTATAGAGATGGTGAGTAATTGGAAGAAGATGAAAAAGCGAAACGAAGGAATCTCCTTTCTCTGTTAGTTATTCTTGGTAATTGACTACTTGTTATTCTAGGTAATTGATCAACTACTTGTATAGGGCTTCTTGATTACCACAAATTAGGGATTGATGTGATACACATTTATACAAGCGAACGTATCGTTGTCAAGATAGAGAATTATTATGTTCAAATTTATCGTATCACGGGATTAATAACTAATCCACAATCCTTGGTAATCGAAAATAAAAACACTTAGAATGCAAAAGAAAAATAAAATAAACAAAAATTCTACTCTAAGCTAGGCCCCATATACTACTACTCGTGTAGCAACTGAATGCGCGCATGTCCCTTTTCTGGAACCATCCTTGAGAATGAGTTGTAGGTTAGCCAGCTTCATTTTCTTCATTTCCAATTATCCACTTTACAGAGTTGAGGACCATTATCAATGAAGTCAACTCGAGAGCCTAAGTTGTAGGCTACCATGAGACAAAAGATCTTCTTTCTAAAAGATCTTTTGATAATTCTTCAATGCACCGCCGCACCGGCTGTACAAGTGAATTAGCAGATTTCAGTCCTTGATATTTATTGAAAATTCTTCTATGCACTGACGGTGCAAGTGACCAAACACTGATGATCTCAAACCCTTGATATTTATAATCAACTTTTTTTGTATTTCATATAATCCAACCATCATTCATGTTGGTGAAAGCGCATTAGTGTTCTGAATCATTATGTTCATAGACAACCTATTTTTTAATAACAAAAATATTTAATTGATGTTTTCTAGCCATTAATTTCTATGGTTAATATCTATTAGTAAAAGTACCCGTCGGCACATTGGATATTATTTCAAGATCTTATTTCTAAGAGATTTTATTTACTATATTATATGGCCAAGGTCTAATATGTCCAACAGTCCAAGGTCTAATATTGAAATAATTTCAGAGGTTTTCCTTCACTTTGTCAGTGTCATCAAACAATTCGAAATGCCTCGACTTTTTTAGAACAAGTCCGATTCGAATAGCAATAATTCGAAGCACTTCTTTTTACACTGTTTCGGAAACCCAATGACTCGTATGGATAGGTAGACTGCAGGATTTCTAATCCTAGCAAGAAAAGGAGGGAATAACGGATAATCAATTTAAAAAGCTAAATCTGACAGATAATTGGAGATGACACACAAATGATGCTCTAATTTTTGGTTAGAGACTGACAACCACGGTCAGTATCATGGAGGTTGTCAATTTGGGTGGGTTGTTCACAGAAGTACGTAAGTGTTGATTTACTTAGAGACGGTCTATTGTACTCCACAAGATTTTATGCACCACGAGAACTAATTCTGAAGCTGATGTGATAATGATTCGAGGGCGAGTACAGATATTAAAATTTCATTGTGTGGTGTTGGTACGAGGAAGGATCGACCATGCAAAGTTATTGACCAAAAGCACAAGTACTGCAGCAAATTAAGTCAACATGTAATGCAGAGATTCATACAATGATACGTGATGGTTCATTTAGGAGGGCGAGATGACAGTTCTCTTCTTAAAAAGAGCAAAATAAATAAATGTCTTCTTCTAATTAAGATGAGGCCATGAGCTCCTTGTGTTCCTCGTCTCTGAAGTCAGATGTTACCTGTAAATTTTGATTTACAACTCGCACTGGTACTGAAGTGAGCAAACAATTCTTGCTTGGAAAAGTAGCATCTGCAGAATTTGCACTGGATGAGTTGCTGCTCAGATCTGCAACAAGGATTGACAGATAAGTGAAGATTGAAGAGTTCTATATCGGGAAAGTAGCATTGGCAGCTTTTGCAGATACGCCCCTCCTGCTCAACAAACATACACACTCATCATTAACCCACGAATAAAACCAAAAAACTAGAAAGGCATAACAGTAAGATTAGTCAGAGAGCGCAATCTGCATCTGATAGTGTTAATAACTGTATTGACCACCACCAAAAGGGCATTGCTTATTTCCTAAAATAAGACAGTTTGTTTCTCTCCATAGTTCGATGATAAGCAGCTACAGCAGCTAAATGAATAGAGAATCCCCTTTCCAATGATAAGGATCAATGAGGATAGATCAAGGTCGCTCTTTCCATGGATGTCCATAATCTACCATTAAACTAGCCCAAATGCCAATACTAAATAGCAATTGGAAGAATAAATAAAGCCATGAGAGCTAGGAAGACACTTCCCACAATCTTTACTATTGCTAGATGGAACCATTTTTGCAAAAGTCTAAGTATATATACATGGAAGTTAGCTTGATTGATTTGAATCGTGTAAAGTAGCTTTAGGATAGAGTTATCTCCATCCTTCCTTAGCGCTGATAGTTTTAGTAATGGTCAATTAGGCAAACTAAGATTAGATAACAAATTCATATAAAACTGTACGAGTCTTGAAAGAACTTGCTTACAGCAAGTGTTTCTTATTGCAAGGTACCCTATCATATTTTCGCTTACTTCTCTCTTCTTTTTAGGTGTATTTTCATATTAATCCCATAGTAACTATTTACTCTCAACTATTACATTTCATCTAACAACAGAGGCCCCCAGACCTAGCCTTCCTTCAATCAATATTCAAAAAGCTTGACTTTGTTGACTACCTAACAAACTCAAACTACAAGGCAATGAAATAATGAAGAGAACAACTTCTAATTGAACCTGGTTTGACAAAGTTTTACTCTGCATAGTTACCCCAGAAAAATATATACCAACCACAGAACAATATATACCTAATGCAATGCTTGATTAAGACATTACTTACTCTTGAACAGAAAGTAAGACAAATCATGACACATGGAATGCGCATTATCAAGTATAGAGAACTTACACGATGCTGGTGATGGAGTGGAAGCACGGCTAAACCGCACACATCTGTAGATATGGGAGAAGCTTCCTCAGACCAGTAGTGGTATTCAAAGGTGCGCCAACCCAGTGTTTTGGCAGAAAAGGATCTACCATTCGAGTTGGAGGGGTAAAACACACGGAAATATGGATCATCACCACAATTGCTGGTATGAGTGTCAGGACTAGCAGCAGATTTCGAAAAGGAATATTCGAATGTGAAGAAAACCCCACGCATCTTATCAAAAATCCACCAATCCAAGAACACAAAGCATACTTTTTGACCTCCAAGATGGATGAAGCTGACTGAGCACTCATCAATTTTAATATCCACCTCTATGGTTGCTATAAGCTCGAGAGCGAGATCATTGGACAGGTTCATGTGGAAGACTAGTATATCGTTCCCAGAGGAGGAAAATAATATCTTATGATTTTCCTCCTCCAAGTCCAAAACCAAAACCTGCAGAAAGGGAAGGGCTCCGGGGTCAATATAATCGTACAGTTTATGGCGGTCATGACGAACCCAGAGTTCATTCCATTGTCGTGTAGGCTCCGCCACGTCAAAGCAGTAGACCGGAGTATCGCGGGCAGAGATCAAGAATTTGGTGCCCACAACTGCACAAGCGAGGGAACCACGACATTGGATAATCGGGGGAGGATGATCCGGAAGAGCGGCCCACGATCCGGTTTGGGGGTCAAATACCTCAAAGGACGAGGAGCTGGGGAAGCCTTGTTGAGGCCGTAAGTCGAGGGCGTACAGTTTACCTTCGATCTCCATCAGCTGGGGAAGACGGTTTGGTGATTGAAATTCCGGAATTCCATGATCACGAGCTTTGGGTTTGTTGGCTTTGCGTTTGACGAACTTGGGCTTATCTCGCAAGGTGTCCAACACGTAGACCTTGGAAGTCGTCCGATGTCGTTGTGGAAGTTGAAGTCCGCCGGCTAAAACAATCTGAGATCCAAACACACCGAAACCCATGTCGTAGGGAACGTCGTTGCCTTGGAGAAAATCAACTTCTCGCAGGATATGGTCTTGGACTTTGGTTGGTGGAGATCCCATAGCTTTCGTTGGTGGAGATCTGGAGAAAGAGATGGTAATCGGAGTATCGGAAAAGGAGAGCAAGTCGGTCAAGTCGATGGCCTGGATACTGTAACAATGTGTAAACACTGTCTCGTCCCTATACATCTCCATGCTACACATATAGAGCGACTCCTTGTCGCCCCTATCCAGATGAACAGCCTCCCTAAATCTCGACTTCGACTTCGACTTCCGCCCCATCCCTCCTTAACCCTAGACTGCTCTTGTGCCGCTTCCCTTGGCTAGTATTTATAGTTCCTAGTCCTAGGCGTGCAAATATTGGGCCTTCCAGGCCAGGCACAAAATTCACAATCAGAAAGCTTTATTTTTTTGGTCTACAAGTGCAGGCCCAAGTATTGTTGGTCTTCACTGCCACTCTCTGCGCTCCTGTTATTTTTTTATTTTATTTTATTTTTTCTAAGAAAAGGAACATACCAAATACAAAAAAAAAAAATCCTTAACAACACCAGTGTCAAATTGATCCAAATTAAAGGCAGCAAGGGCAGGGAAAGAAAGCATGTCCCTCCAAATTGGGGGGTTTTGATTCTCATGGCCAAGGAAAGTAATCACGTCGGCGACAAAATTCACCTCACGAAATGCTCTCAAGATTTTGAGCAATAGCTTGGATATCTCTGACGAAAGCTCTAATACGCCAAGGAGGGTCACACTTCTTGTTAATGGAGTCGATGATTAGCTTTGAATCTCCATCACCAAAGATTTTAGAACACCTGTTTTCCACTGCTTGAAGTAAATCATCTTTAATCGCATTGCAATCCGCAACAATCACATTAGAGTGCCCAATCTTTCAGGAACCATCAACGAGAGGGGCCTCATTAGAGTCTCTAATGACAAAGCCAGCAACAGTCACATTTTGATCTTCATAATGTTCTAACATTTGCATTGATTTATTCTTACTCTGTCTCAAGTCTCAACTCTGAGCCTAAGGCATAACAACTCTCCAAGTAAGCTTATATTAATTTGCGTTTACTTTTATCTAAAGATCTATTAAGCAAGTTGCTCTTCGTCGTTTACTTACTTGAAATGAAAAAAAAAAATTAATAATCAGAGATAACTGGAATGAGAGAATAAATGAATCGGTATGAAAATAATTCATTTCCATTATGTTGTTTACTTACCATGTGAAATCAGAATTAGGCCTGGGCGTCTAGACCTAATAACCCGACCCGAACCCATCAAAAAAGCCCAATTTGGTTCGGTTTTGTGTTGGAAAATATCGATTCAAACTAAGGATTCTTGTGGTTTCGGAGGATCTAGCTACAGGAGAACCAGGAACGGAGAGCTTTCCCCCCTTTTACACCCGACTCTTTGGTCCTAAGAATGCTGGTTTTAAGAATGAGTGATTGCCCTTCTCCGACCTTTACTACCCAACCTGAAAGCGGACAGCTAATGCGGTCCACTTATTGAACAGGGTTCTATGGTCAGTCTGCGACCCCTGGATGCCGAATGTGTCCTTGGGCTGATCTCGTAGTTCCTACGGGGTGGAGACAATGGGGTCGGTCCATGGATTTTTTTTCCTTTTGCCGCATTTCGCTCAAAGGGTTGAAGGGAGATAATGCGTCAAGCTGTTCGCAAGGGCCAACTTGATCCTCTTCCACAGGGATCCCAGATAAGGGAACCCTAGGAGAGCCCCCGACTCCAACTACGATGTTCGGTGCAAAGCCCGACCCGAATTATAGTTTATCAGGTCGGTGTCAGGCATGATATTTTTCTGGACTGAAAGACCAAACTGAACCGAACCATCCTTCTCCACATCCTCCTCTACCTCCACGTCCACCGTAGCCAAACTCTCTTCATTCCCCTTCTTCCCTTGCTCTCTTTTCTTCTCTCCTTTCGACCACAATTTTGACTGAGCCCTAGGTTGCATCACCTGTAAAAACTCCTTAAGCTTAGGATCAATAATCTCATCCTCATCCTCACTCCTCTTCTCCCCCATGCCGCCCCTACTTTTCCTTATGGCCTCCTGAGCTTGAAGCTCTGAGCGGAGTAGGTTAAAGAATATGAGTTTTCGGTGAGGATGATCTAATCTAATGATGTTGATTTGACGATGGAATATATGGTAATTGGATGAGGATGATCTGATGTTGACTTGATGACGAATGGGCCTCAAATTTGGTTGGTGATTAGTGGAATATTTGGTAAATAGAGAACTGCATAATGGGGATTGGGGAGGAACAAAAAGAAAAAAAAAAACAAAAGAAGAAGAAGAAGAAGAAGATATGAAGTAGAATTGCAGAAGAAGATGAAGAAGTGTCGAAGAAGACGACTAGAAAAGAAAGAGAGAGTAGAAAGTAAAAGAGGGTTTTGGGTTCTGTTTTGTTTTACTTTTACCGCCTAGGACGAAATAAATGTAAACTTTGCACGTAATATACTGAGTGTATTGTGCTCCAGTGATTAGGAGCAAGGCTTTCGTGTAAGAGGTCGGGGGTTCAAACCTTGCCTCTTACCGAATTTTGTGTATATTTTGCATATTACTGGACTTACCAGCAAAGCTGGGAAACTGGATTTTAGGCCCAAAAAGCCAGAAGACCGAACCGACCCGTTTGGGATCGAGAAAAATATAGCAATATAGGTTTCAACCGTTAGACTAAAAGTGGATCAGAGAGGTGACGATTGATCATTGAGGTCCGACCCATTTATCTACATTACATAAAATTTATTATTCAAAATATCAGTATGTATATGTGTATATGTGTAACATGAGAGCGAAATGCTCATAAAGTGATCAGCACCAAATACAGGATCATAAAAAAATGCACGCAGACAACTTTAGACATGAAGGATTCAAGTAAAACGACTACATACTTCTCACAAATATTACCACTTTATCTAAAGCCATGATCTTTTTGAGTAAATGTTCCATATTCAAATCAAGCAAGCCAGTTTACAATTGAAAAATAAAATTAAACAACTTCTGAAATATCAGATTATTAGCTCTGAAACGGAAGCCACAAGCCAAAAAAAAAAAAAAAAAACTAGATTTCGCCTAAAAATTGGGCCAGCTAATACAACACTAGAGAATGACATGAAGGACAAAGAAAGGTCCCTCTAAGCATTATGAGCCAGCTTCTGGCCAATAAAGAAAACTTATATTATGAACTTGCTCAACCTTTATAAAGTCAAGTTCAAAAATCACAATTTGAAACAGATAAAAACTCGAATAAGGAAACCTATAGAAATTCTAAGTATCTCAACAACTATCATGCCAAATTAATGAAATTAAGAAAAGAATGGAGAATTATCAAATTTGGAGTTATTCAGAAATCGATTATAATGATGAGATGAAACTTACACTTATTCAGATTCCTTTATGTGTTAATAAACGTAAAAATACTCTAGTAAGTAAAACTTGTCCTCCATGTTATTAATACCTCATCATGCTGCATTGAATTATTACTTCACTTTTGGCTTTCAAGAAAACAAAAATGGAGATGAATGAATGTGCAAGGAACTAAGGATACGCATTAACTTGCTTTTCTCGTGTGTTTTTTTTTTAAAAAATTTTAATAGCAATTGATAGGTGACAATTCTCCAATCCTAATGCAAATGTAAATTACTGATTCTTACAGATTTGTCCGAGGGGAAGGGCGTAAGGAAGAGTTGCAACAAAAGCAAAACAAAAATTCAAATGAGCATGATGAAAATGTTAAATATATGATCCAACTGTAGGTGTTCGAAATTGATGAGATAATATGTAGAGTAAAATGCTAGTCATTCTTTAATCGATGAGTAATAGGTAGAGTCAAATGCTAGTCATTCTTTGGTACTGATAATCTGCTTTCAACAAAATCATTCTCTCTCTCTTCATTGCATATTGTTAAACTTGGTCCGCATTTTCTTTTTTGCTCTCCTCAGCCACATACTTCAACATCCTGTGATCCCAATACATCAGGGTTTAGGACAATCTAAAAGAATAAAATAATACAATGAACCCTAAATCAAAAACCATGCAATAGCAGTTTACCACTTACCACGATTATCTTCTACTGTCTACAGAAGCTGGAAAAATCAAACCCTGCCCCTGAAAGCAAATTGAACACATGCAAATGCATGTCTGGAGATACTTGATACAAGTATCCATATATTTCTTCCATGCTCTACAGGTATATGTGTATAGTTAGTTTGCAAACTCATTTTATAAGATTATATCAAACAGCTGGAAAACACCAAGAAGATAGAACATACCAGATTTTGGCCCAAACATGTAAAGTGATGGAAAAACACTCTTGCAATACCTACTAGACTATGGTAATGATTGCCATACTTGGTTTTATCCAAAAGCCCCTCAAATTTCTTTGCCTTTGAAACCACTTCTGAAATACTATATTTTTTATGTAGCACTTTCTTGATAATTCCATCATCACCATCAAAATGTCGATTTTTACCATTCTTGAAATGATCAGCCACTAGTAAGATATCAAGAAGAAAATACATCGTCTCACTTTCTGAATACAAGAGAGGCTGGAAGTATAACTGCTTAAAGTTGCTTTACAAAAAATAGTCTACAAGCAATTAGTAGTATTATTTGAAATGAAAAGGCATTTTAGATAATAAAGCTACTTAAACAAACTATAATTTAGACGAAACCCTTGCGGCTTTTCAATTTTGACTGTACTCTGTTTGAATTTGCACCCTTATCATCCTTAAAGGGATTTAAATCCCAATCTTTTGAATCCGATGAATAATGAAACTTAAAATCCTTAAGAGATAAAATCAGAAACTTGTAATAAAAATTCAAGAAAGAAACTCGTTAAAATATGTATAACCAAAAAGTAATTTTGATATACTATATAGGTGTACCAATTCAAATATCTGCGTTTTACATCTCTTGTCATATGATGCATAAGATTGAGACTTAATTTAAAATAGGGAAAGTATTATTTAAGCACCTGTACCAATATTATCCTGCACAATGTATCAAACTTAAATAACCAAAAAGTTTGATACATTTTTTAAAAATAAAACAAATAAACAATCATTGATACATTAGAAAAAGAGTTTGATACATTGTGCAGGATAATATTGGTACAGGTGCTTAAATAATACTTTCCCTATTTTAAATTAAGTCTCAATCTTATGCATCATATGACAAGAGATGTAAAACGCAGATATTTGTAAAGAAAAAAAATTATCTTACTTTTTCAATCAAGCTACTTTTACAATTATACACATTGTTAAAATAGATATGGTAGACTAAAATAGCAGATGTGTCTATCATATAAACTTACTTGTCAGTCATGCAGTCAATGATAGCATTATAAAAGGTATTCAACTCCAAACATGTCTTTGCATCCTTGTCACAGAAGAAAATCTTCGCAACTCGAAGCAATGATTTATTGAGGTTATGGCTTGATACGCTCACATCAACTTTGGCCACACCATTGCACATGTAAACATCTTCAATAGTGAATGTACCCTTTTTTTTACCTTGAATAGCAAGGTCGATAACAATATCCCTTCAAAAAAAAAATCATTAATCAAGTATATTATGGAAAATAAAATACATCATAAAAAAAGAAGAAAAATCAATAACACATACCGCATAATTTTCTGAATCTGCAAATGAGGTCGGTTGATTGGAGTCCATTTCGGATTTATTTTTTTGATGATCTCTCTCACTAGAGTCTTTGAAGACTCTGCTTTTTCTTTCCCTTTGTTTCTTCTGCTACTGGATCCAGTTGGAGTCTCCAACTTTAAGGCAAAGATATCTGGCAATTTGTTGATTTCTTCACTCAAAGGAAAATGCCAACCCATTTGCCTATCCTCATAATCTGGATACTTGTCATAATCATAACCTGATAATAAGAGCATATGATTCAGAAATATAATAATTTTGAAAGATTATGGTAAAACTAGATACCATAATTAGCAACTCGACATATCAGCCTCACCAGAACCAATTGAAGATCAAAACATAGCAGAAGGAAATATTAATATTAGGGTACGATACAACTTCCCCGACTGTTAATCCTTATCAAATATTGATTGCCTGCAAGTTTATTTGTTTTTTATTTTTTTTTATTCCCCTAAAAGTGATCTCTGCAAGGTGTAGATAGATAGCTCATCTACTGCAGTAACATGAAAAGAAAGCAACCCTGAAATCAACATACAATTCCCCTCATGTCCACACATCAGAAACCATAATTGGATTTGCAATTGGATCCATGACTATTCACATACATGTTAAGCACAGAGATACATATATGAGCAGCATCCTTAACATGACTACAGGATTAGATCCATGAGTAATCCTCGACTGTTATCCATCAAGATATAAGCATAGAAAGGGCATAAAATTTTGTTTAATTATAATCCTCAACACTACAATTAACATGACTGATTTTCCATGACTATGCATATACATATTTGTGTTTAAGTGTTTCTTTTTTCCTGGTATCAATCGAACCATAAAACTTTGTTTCGATGAATACACATACCTGGAGGACCAGACATATCTTCAGATCTATAAGAGAGCCCCGAGTTGGACAACAACAACAGTTGGAAGAGTTGCTACCCCACGAGGGCTGTTGCCGAGTCAAAGCAGAGGCACACGCCTCCTCCGATAACTAAAAGACACTGATTCGCTCCGAAAGATATCACTGCCTCCACAAGAGTCTATCCAACCGGCGACCAAGCAAAACCCGACAACGCCTTCCACACAAACTGATCCCGGTACAAAGAGCACATCCCTTCTCCGATCAAATTACCTCAGCTTCACAACGAGGGGAAGCAACCTCGTCCTCCTACTGCCGTTGTTGCCTGAAACAGCGACGTCAGAGCGCTCTATTGTAGTCGAAACCGCAGGGCCGTCACCGCACTGCTGCGCGAAATCTAGAGCTAGGTTTCGGAATAGCCCCGAGTTTTCGGGGGCTCTGAAGTAATTTTAACCAAATGAACTTCTTCTTCTTTTTTTCTTTTTTTCTTTTTAAAAAAAAAAAAAACCAAATGAACTTCTTCTTTCTTCTTTTTTCTTTTTTCTTTTTTCTTTTTTTAAATGACCAAATGAACTTCTTTGAAGATAGCAATATCTATTATATTAAGCAAATTCTTACTTCCTATGGTTAAATTTTTGAAACTCTTATTGTGCCCTTTTGTTAATTGAATTGTTTAGAAAATAAAAATTATATTAGAAGGCTAAAATATAATATAAATTCTTGTTTCCTATGGGAAAATTTTTGAAACTCCTATTATGCCTATTGAATTGCTTAGAAAATAAAAATTATATTAGAAGGTTAAAATAGTAAATAAATCAATGAATGAATAGACAAAAGATAAGAAAAAAACTCCCGCGTTAAATAATGCTGCCTTCAATTATTTTCTTTTTTATTTTCTTAAAGTTTCACTTTTTTTTGTCTCATAAAATTTCATTTTTTTTATTTCAATTGCTAAATAGTGATTCGGAGTGCAATTCGTGAGAATCCGACCGTCGGATTTTCATGAAACTTTGTGGAGATGTTTATAAGGGCGATTCAGGAAGATCTGACCGTTGGATCTTCGTTATAAATTAGGTGGATGATCCTAATGGCGATCCGTGAGGATCCGACCGTTGGATCATCATATAATTGCGATCTGACCGTTGGATCCTCTTTTAATTTTGTTTATGAGTTGTTGACTAAGTAAAGATCATGTTGATTAGGTGATTGACGGTCTTCCTTGGTGGGCGGTTTGGTGTGTATTGTGAAATTGAAGACGCAGCGGGATTAGAGGTGAGTAAACCTCACGTGGTTCATATTACGAACCGAGTACTTATCTTTGCTTTGCCATCCTTAGCATAAGGTAAGTCCTCAATTTCTCAAGGCTTGGTAAGATAGGCTTATCTCTTGCATTAAAAACTGCAGTATTAATTTTTATTTCTCCACTTAATCTTTCTTGTTCAAACAATATAATGTGGACATAATTAAAAAAAAAAAAAATCGTTAAGTGAATGAGTAGTACAAAATAAATAGAAGGGCATGAATTTTTTTAATAAGAACCCTTACCCCACCGCCCCGCCCCACCTCACCTTAAATATGTCAGTGAGAATCGAACCCATCATTTTTAAAATGTTGGAGTTATAACTTACTAACAGGTCACAACTCACCGGGGCATCAATTTCCAATTAAAAAAATTTGGTCATTTATTTTAGCGTTAATTAATTTTAAGTCCAAAAATCATAACCTATTTTGAATGTAATCCCGACAAATTTTTTTTGTTTGGGTCATTTGGGCTTCCATCTACTAGGGTTTTTTGTTTGGGTCGGGGCCTATTTCTGTGGGCTTGGATTTTATTTATCTTTTACTATTATCATGTTATAAGGACTCCGTTTCCTCTAGGACATCAATGTAATACCCCGAAAATTCAAATTATTTTCCAAGGACATTTTGGAATGATTT
This sequence comes from Rosa multiflora, assembly GCA_002564525.1. NCBI lineage: Eukaryota > Viridiplantae > Streptophyta > Magnoliopsida > Rosales > Rosaceae > Rosa > Rosa multiflora. The sequence continues at coordinate 69,377 of BDJD01001613.1, forward strand.
CGTGGTCATGGGAGGAAGTACGAAGCTTTGAGGAGTTGTGGAATTAGTTCGAACAATTTTTATTCGGAAACTGAACGTTGTAGGGGAGGTCAAAGAAGTTGACTTTTTATACGTACCGAATTTGGGAAAACTTCCTTCATGAAAGTTGTAGAGCTCGTCGATACGATCTCGTGCATATGTGGAACACAATGATCGGAGTTAGTATGAATTTATTTTGAATTTTGGAAGAAATTTCCAGTTTAGTATAAGTTTCTATTTTTGGAAATTTCCAACATTTATTTCCAGCCTTCCATTTCTGGAAAGCAGAACTCTCTCTCTCTCTCTCTCTCTCTCATGCGTGCGTCCGAGCCCGAAAGGAAAACAGAGCAACGATGCTCCGGCCGATTTCTCCACCCTCCGACCACCAAACGAAGCCAAACCACCTCCCTTGCCTTCGCCTCGACGCCGCATATCTGCCGGACTTGATCGTTTCCACCGGAACAGCCTCAAAATCCGGCAGACCGGAGTTGCAGACTTTGAAACAAAAACGGTCAACCCCGGTTTTCTCCTAGCTCCGGCCACCAAAACTTCCGATCCTTAGCTCTATGAACTCACCTCAACCTGCTGATCATCATACCATAAGGATCGCACCTGGAGTGACCGGTTTCACGTTCGTCGGAGCTCAACCGGTTTTCGATCCGAAACCAAAACCTTTCAATCGTGATATCTCGAGATATAGTGCATCGTTTTGATTGATTCGTGAACCAGTGAGTTCGCCTTGATGTTCTTAACAACTCTCTAGAAGGAATCGAGGCCTGAAATTGAAGTTTTTACGTCGAAATAGTGGCTCGCCGGTTTCTTCATTTCTTCGCCGGTTTCTGGAAATTTTCCGGCCACCTTCAAACTGTTGTAGGTAATTTTCGACCACTTCCGTTCATTTTCTGACTTCATGCTAGTTATGAAAATTGTTGGGCTTGATGAGATGAAGAGGAGCAACCTGGCCCCGACACCATTTGCGGTGGTCGGCGGCGGCTCTGTCCAAACTCTAGCGGCCCTTTTCCGGCCACCTCCGGGGGTCAAAAATGTGATTTCTTTACATTTTTAGATACTACATTTCGATATATTATACGCATTTTTTGGATATCGTATGATTTAGTTATGAATTTTTACGGTTTCGATCGATTTCGATAATCCAATTAATGTTTTGTGAAGATCGGACCGTCCGATGGACTTGTAGTTTTTATATGTTGATCGTATGACTGTCCCAGTGACCATGTGTGGTCATGGGCGAAGATCCGACCGTTGGATCTTCGTATAATTGCTAAATAGTGATTCGGAGTGCAATTCGTGAGAATCCGACCGTCGGATTTTCATGAAACTTTGTGGAGATGTTTATAAGGGCGATTCAGGAAGATCTGACCGTTGGATCTTCGTTATAAATTAGGTGGATGATCCTAATGGCGATCCGTGAGGATCCGACCGTTGGATCATCATATAATTGCGATCTGACCGTTGGATCCTCTTTTAATTTTGTTTATGAGTTGTTGACTAAGTAAAGATCATGTTGATTAGGTGATTGACGGTCTTCCTTGGTGGGCGGTTTGGTGTGTATTGTGAAATTGAAGACGCAGCGGGATTAGAGGTGAGTAAACCTCACGTGGTTCATATTACGAACCGAGTACTTTTAATTACTTTATTTTGTCGTAATTGTGTGAAAATATTTATGGATTAAATATTTGTTTTTAAATCATATGGACTTGATCAACTACGGTCCATAGGTAAGTAAAATGTTTTGATTATACAAAATGAATTTCACTATTTTTATGCTTGAATTATAGTTGGTATTAGTGATTATCCCTGAGAGGATGATTACGTATATATATATTTACGTGGATATATATATATGGAATGGTGTGACATTGAGGTGTGTGTGGAATTACGATAACTTGGTTATGATATGATATTGTCTTGGAAATTGCCATGATTATTTATGATAATGTTAACCGATAAATGTGTGTGATAATCATGTTGACCTTCTGAGTTGATTAGGGGGTAGAATTGTAGTGCTCTGAGGACGGAGAGTCTGAAGAACGCCGGTTAAATAATAACCGAGATGTAGTGCTCTGAGGACGGGAGAGTCCGAAGAACGCCGGTTAAACAATAACCGAGATGTAGTGCTCTGAGGACGGGAGAGTCCGAAGAACGCCGGTTAAACAATAACCGAGATGTAGTGCTCTGAGGACGGGAGAGTCCGAAGAACGCCGGTTAAACAATAACCGAGATGTAGTGCTCTGAGGACGGGAGAGTCCGAAGAACGCCGGTTAAACAATAACCGAGATGTAGTGCTCTGAGGACGGGAGAGTCCGAAGAACGCCGGTTAAACAATAACCGAGATGTAGTGCTCTGAGGACGGGAGAGTCCGAAGAACGCCGGTTAAACAATAACCGAGATGTAGTGCTCTGAGGACGGGAGAGTCCGAAGAACGCCGGTTAAACAATAACCGAGATGTAGTGCTCTGAGGACGGGAGAGTCCGAAGAACGCCGGTTAAACAATAACCGAGATGTAGTGCTCTGAGGACGGGAGAGTCCGAAGAACGCCGGTTAAACAATAACCGAGATGTAGTGCTCTGAGGACGGGAGAGTCCGAAGAACGCCGGTTAAATAATAACCGAGGTGACAGATAACGATGTTGTTAGAAATCTAACGTGTCATTAGTGTTGGGTCCAAACAGTTGGGATGGACTAAAGTGGGGATATTGTGGTTAGAGGATTGTGAAAATGTATTCGTTGTGGATTTTCCGTGTTTTGTTTGATGTTTCCTCACTGATGTTTTGATTGTTGGTTGTTTACTCGAGTTAACATAAATATGAATTAAAATCAACATTTCCTTCATGTTTACTCATACGGGCTGTCATGGCTTACCGGGTTTGGTGTTGTTGCAATCCCGGTACACTATTCAAAATTGTGTAGCGGGTAGTCCTGCAGGTCAGGAGGATCATGGCGGAGATCGTGCGGATTAGAGTATTTGTTTTAGTTTTACAGCCTTGTAAATTGTGAGGTGAGTGATGCTCAATTTGAGCTTTACAAATTTACTTTGTACAAGTGAGTTGTATTAATTAAACTGAGGTTTTTGAGATTTGTTTTTGAGTGGCGTGTGTTGTAGTTGTTTATTCATGTTTCGGATTTGAATTTATTATTCAAAATTCGGGGCGTGACAATCAATTTCCAATTAAAAAAATTTGGTCATTTATTTTAGCGTTAATTAATTTTAAGTCCAAAAATCATGACCTATTTTGAATGTAATCCCGACAAATTTTTTTTGTTTGGGTCATTTGGGCTTCCATCTACTAGGGTTTTTTGTTTAGGTCGGGGCCTATTTCTGTGGGCTTGGATTTTATTTATCTTTTACTATTATCATGTTATAAGGACTCCGTTTCCTCTAGGAAAGGAGTTCGTAGGGTCTCTCTGAGAATATGTCCCCAAAAATGTCCGTAACATCTGTGCCCCTTTGATTCTCATGGATGCTTTAGGGTAGTTTTGGCTGAGGTTCATGATCTTTAAAAAAGTTGAATTACTTAGGTAGTGACTCTTTAAAAAAGCCATGATCAATGGATATGCGAAAGTGGGGAACTCGGTGGATTCAAGAAAGCTTTTTGATGGGATGCCGAATAGGGATGTGATCTCCTGGACGTCCTTGATCACCGGTTATTCTCAAGCTAACCATCATGCTGAGGCGGTGAGTCTTTTTGGTGAAATGATGGCAGCTAATGTGAGGCCGGATAAAGTGACAGTGGCTAGTGTGCTTTCTGCTTGTGCGCATGTGGGATGGATAAGAAAGACTCGGTGTCATGGACTTCGGTAATCTCAGGCCTTGCGGTAAATGGTTTTGCCGATTCTGCTCATGGATTCTTCTCACAGATGTTGAGAGAAGGTATTCAACCAACTCATGGAACTTTTGTTGGGATTCTATTAGCTTGCGCTCATGCTGGATTAGTGGATGAGGGATTGGAATATTTCGAAAGCATGGAAAAGGTTCATGGACTAATGCCGGAGATGAAACACTACGGGTGCATTGTGGATATTTTGAGCCGTTCTGGTAAAGTGAAGGAGGCATATGAGTTCATGAAGAATATGCCTATCGTTCCAGATGTTGTAGTATGGAGAATTTTGCTGGGTGCTTGTCAAGTTCATGGAAATTTGGCCTTGGCTGAGATTGTGTCAAACAAGCTTATTGAATTGGACCCTTCTAACAGTGGGAACTATATTCTCTCATCAAATAACTATGCACTTTCACATAGATGGGATGGCGTTGCAAAAATGAGAGGATTGATGGACGAGAGTAACGTGCAGAAGCCATTTGGTAGTAGCTCCATTGAAATTAATGGTGCATTGTCAAATCACTTATCTAATACATAGAGGGTCATTAACGATTCATCGACATGCATAGATGAATGGTTATTTGCAGTTGGATTTCTTATCTGAACCTGATCACATCACAATGACTGCGAGCTGGTCTTGAAACAGAGACCAAATATAAGCTCACGCCTGACGTTTGTAACAAGAGGAACTGCCGGCAAAGTTTTCGAGCTTTTGACAGCACAAGTTGTGATGGATTGAAGTTCTTATTAGTTATGAAAAATGGGCTGGTTTTAGAATTGGTGAAGGAAGCTTTATGATGTCGGGTAGCTTAGCTGCGATGTCGAAGAAACCTTGGTGACATACAGAGATAGATGTATACATGAACGAATACCAAAAATTGAACATAGAAAAAATTTTCAGAAGCTGTGGCATCTTGCAACGTGTTCGATGACTTTCAGAAATTTTATTTGGAGGGAGACCAATAGTTTGTATAGGTTTTAAATTTCGAATCGATTATGCTCATACAAAATAGAGAATGGCTTCCATTTCCACCAATTTCAACTTAGATTGCAAGAGTCGCTCACAGATTAGAAAATTTTCGACCAAGTTAGTAATCAATTTTCACGTCACAAAAATTGGACAAATAGGTTAGTGGACCAATTTCATGAGAATAACGAATCCCTATAAAAAAAATTAAAAAAAAAATTAAATTAAAGGTTAATTTGAACCTTACTCAAAATAACTTTTTTGGCTTTATTTATGCATAATGCAGGAACATTGGGTGGGGTGATCACACCATGTACATAAAAAGAAAAAGAAAAAAAAGTTTATATATTACATATATATTTTTGCTGTGCGGATTGAAAAACCTATGTGTGGTTAGTGTGAATGGTGCTTTTGTATCAATGAGTGTTACTTTTGTTCGTTGTATTGGTTGACATTAAGTGATTGGCAATGCATTATGCATTAAAACCATGTCTCGTACATCCATAATTAAGAGTCAGTAATTGAAGTTTGTTTCTTCAATTGAATTCTTTTGATAAAAATAGCTCCGTCCAGTGTCTGATAAACACCGATAGCAAAAATGTGTGAGGGAGGGACCATGGAGGAGAACATGGCTGCTTGGCTAGCTTGTTGGTATCAACAACCTCAAGATTCAACCTTTCAAGCTCCCTGATCTTGGTATCAGTTTCTTTCTTTCCCTTGAAGCTTTTCAAATTTGATCACTGATTTTGAGATGAACCCTTTGATTGTTTTCCTTCACTGAATCATTTGGGACACTTACAACTGTAGGACTTCATGATGTTAGGATTCGGATGAAGGCTGTTGGGATATGTGGGAGTGATGTTTGCAAGAATATCAAGTGGACTTATCACTAGTTTACCTAAGTTATAGCAGCTGTTAGTGATTTACACTGGAAGTAATTGGTATTATTTGTATTGGGACTCATTTCCTAGAGGCCTTATCTCAAAATGGAATAAGGCTGTAGGAGACTATTATTTGTTTATTAAGATAATTCTATAGAACGCTGCTACGCAACTGGGAGCAGGATTAATCTGAAATTCCAAATAACAGATAAGCAATCTCATTTGTTTTAATTCATTTTGTGCATGAATCTTATTATCAAAATCATGCATGACTTTGATGATCATATGAGAATTCAATGGCCATGTGCTTTAAAGTTGCATAGATCAGTGCCTTTTATTATTGAAAACGGAAACACGGTATCAAATGATCAGTTGCAACCTAGTACGAGGAGTTGGCATTTTTGGCCCATTTGGTAACCCTTTTTCATCCTTACTGATTTTACAGATCAAAGCTATGAGTCTTTGGCATAATGGTTAATGAGTTTTGCTACTTTGCATCTGCACGGTATTGAATAGTATTTTCTTTTGCATATCATAATACAACTAACTTCACTTTATGTAAATATTTGGAAAACTATCGTGAAGGCCAAATTCTGTTCTCTCTCCCAGAGAGTGGCTAAGGTTAAGTGTGTTACTTTGCTATATATGTGTTCTGGAAAATACTGAACGTAAAAATGAATTCGGTGTCTCCTTTTGGAGATGATTTACTCTTCTTAAAATGAGTAGTCTTGTGTGCCTTAAGTTCTCAAGCACCAAGGTAACAGAGAGAGAGAGAGAGAGAGAGAGAGGATTCTTCGAGCAATTAAGGTATGTTTTCAAGAACTCTTGAAAGCCTTTTAACTCTGATTATCAATTATTGCTTAGAATGAAATAAGGGCATGCATATAAATATTGAGTCAAAGCATGCTATTAAGGTATGTTTTAAGATTAGGATATTATGTGATGATCATATGTTGATGAATATACTACCTTGACTGCTGCTATATGATCTTTGAATAACCTAGATGGTTCTTTGTATATGTTGATAATTATACTAAACCTTGTTTTAAAGGTTAATTTGAACCTTACTCAAAATAACTTTTTTGGCTTTAGTTATGCATAATGCAGGAACATTGGGTGGGGTGATCACACCTTGTACATAAAAAGAAAAAGAAAAAAAAGTTTATATATTACATATATATTTTTGCTGTGCGGATTGAAAAACCTATGTGTGGTTAGTGTGAATGGTGCTTTTGTATCAATGAGTGTTACTTTTGTTCGTTGTATTGGTTAACATTAAGTGATTGGCAATGCATTATGCATCAAAACCATGTCTCGTACATCCATAATTAAGAGTCAGTAATTGAAGTTTGTTTCTTCAATTGAATTCTTTTGATAAAAATAGCTCCGTCTTTTGGTAGGGAGCATACCGCAAACGAACCCCTTATTGAAAACAGTTTTTTCAGGTTCTTTTGCTACCATGTTATTTTCTGGAGTGGCTATTTACTTGAAATTGATTTACGCACTGATAAAAGTGGTTCGATATTTGGGTTATCATCTCTACCACATTCTTTGCTTATAAAGCTGGAATTTGTTGTACATGGTGATCCTAGTTTAACATTTTCTTTGGAGTTTTTGGTTGTGATCAAGTAGTCAAGTAGAAGGAACCAAAGTGGTGCCTTGTGTTTCAACTTAGAAAAATGGGATCTTTATATGATTCATTCAGTTTCCGTCTGATTAAGTTAGGCTAAAAAAGTGCTGGCGCTTGTATATGCATATATACTATTGTTGTATCCCAATATTTGTGCATATAATTTGATTAAATTACATGTTACATGCTCTTCAAGCTAATACGATTAGTCAATCATATAAAAAGAAGTTTATAGTCGTGGAACTATAGTTTAATGTTCCTTTAACAGAATTTTTTTTTTTTTTTTTTTAAAAGGGACCTGGAGAGAGGTATGTGTTTTTAATTTCTGCTGCGATGAATCAAGTCTAGCATAAAGTTGTCTGATTTCAATTTTGCCCTATAAATATTTCTAAGAAAAATGTATTAAACCAAAATGACTCGTCATCGTTCAAGTTTTCCCAAGTTAAATTTTGTATATGTGTGTGTGTGTGTGTGTACGTATATTGTCTTAACTTTTCTTTTGAAGTCTCTTAAAAGAGGCTTCTGGTGCTTTTTAATCAATTTTCTTTGAAATCAGACTACTGAATATTTCACCTTTATGCTGTATATCTGATTATTGCTGGTGCGATTATGCGATTCTTCGAGCAATTAAGGTATGTTTTCAAGAACTCTTGAAAGCCTTTTAACTCTGATTATCAATTATTGCTTAGAATGAAATAAGGGCATGCATATAAATATTGAGTCAAAGCATGCTATTAAGGTATGTTTTAAGATTAGGATATTATGTGATGATCATATGTTGATGAATATACTACCTTGACTGCTGCTATATGATCTTTGAATAACCTAGATGGTTCTTTGTATATGTTGATAATCGTTTGTGTGATTGCTATTAAAATTGCTTGTGTAATTTATATATAACAAAATATCTCACAAAATTATGTCTTGTTAAATTTTAGGGTTAATTACAGTTTACCCCCTGAGGTTTAGGGGTGTCATCATTTCATCCCTTCTACTTTTAATAACCCCTAAACTTTCCAATTTCAATCAGCCGTGTCCAATTTCTCATATTCCGTCCAAATTGGACGTTAAGTCTGACCCTCGAAAGTCTATACCATCCTCCCCACGTCGCCGCAACTCTTCACCCCTAAGGAAGTAGTTTAGTGCGAGGAAACGAGTCTTCCTGTCAGCTCTAGGGTCTGGTTGTTTGAGGTACTCAATCAGCTGGATTCGCCAATCTACATTAATAGGTTCTAGCACCGCGACCACGGGATCATCCGGTGGATCAGGTCGTGCAAGCCATGAAGGTAATGTGCGACGCTCAATTTTCAAAATGCGCTCGCGCACTCCATACTTCAATGTGATGCCTGTGGCCAGCTGAGCGAGCTCATTAGCTGTAAAGTTACGCTCGCGTGGTATATGTTCCAGATCAACATCATCAAATTGGTCCAGAAGCTCGACGGCGCGATTCAGATATGGTACGAGCAACCAACTCGCACATCGATACTTTTCCTGGAGTTGGTTTATAACGAGCTGAGAGTGGTCGCGAATCTGAACGTCCTTGACGCCCATTTCCAATAAGACCTCGAGTCCAATGATAAGAGCTTCATATTCAGCCTGATTATTAGTACATTGGAACTCTAGTTGGAAAGAATACGAAAAACGGTCACCGGTTGGGTTTTCCAAGACAATCCCTGCACCAGCCAGTGTGTCAGTTTGTGAGCCATCAAAGAACAATACCCAAGGCTACAGTGAGACTGTGGCTTGGTACCAAACCGCGTACTCAGGGATGCACGCCAAATCTGGTCGAGTCGTAGTGGTGGATGCTATCTCTAACTCCTTTAGTGCGGGTATCTCTAATGTAGGATGATGTGCGAGAAAGTCTGCGATGGCTTGCTGATGTCGCTAAAAGCAAGCGCATAATTTAACCCTGAAATGTCGTTAGTAATATAAGTAAGTAGGGATCGTTCTATTCCGGGGATTGAGGGTACACCTGTCATTGTCAAACAATTAAACAATTAAAATTAAAACAAAGTATAATATTCACAAAGATATTCACAAGTATAAACATTATTTACGAAAAAGGGGGGGATTTTGTTTTTGTTTTTTTCGAAAATAAAACTAAGTTAACAAAATAATTAAAATGCAAAAACATAAAAATACAAATGGA
>BDJD01001614.1:11661-31605 GCA_002564525.1 Rosa multiflora
TTGTTGTTTGATTTGGAGTATGGGCTCAAATTTGGGTTTGTAGGGGGTAAGATCACCACTATTCTGTTGCGATCTCTGATACTGAGTAGTAAAACCGGGACCTACCACACTTTTTACCTGTGTGAGTCGGTCGGCCCAGAACACCCGTTCTCCTTTTCTGAAGCCTATCGCTTCTTCATCCTGAATGAATCGTTGTTGGAGAATAAAATCATTTCCCAACAAGAAATCAGATCCTTGGCCTTCAGATTGCCACACATTCTGGATGATAAATGTTCCTCCACCAATGGTGATATGAACATTTTTTGCTACTTTCTTCATGGTGAGATGGCTCCCATCAAATGTAACACCAGTAGCTGACTTTTTCTTGTCTTCGTTCCAGAGTTCATCTGGAATTGCAAATCTCTTTACAACAGTAAAACCTGATCCATTATCTACAAAAGCATGTAGATGATATTTCCTGTGATCAGGGAACTTGAGTCCAATCTCTATGTAGTTGCTGTATCTGTTAGGGAAATTAATCCCTCCGCCACGCAAGTACTAGAAGTAGAGATAGAAAGAAGAAAAAACCAAGCCAAGAAGACAACAAGATTTAACGAGGTTCGGCCAATATCCTTGCCTACGTACTCGGTGAGTTTCACCTTCACTAATGAGAGATTTACACAAGTACAAGATTACATCGCTCAAGTTTATGCCCAACCCAAGCCCTTGTATCCAATAGGATACCCCTTGTACACCCTCTCTCAACCTAGAAGATCACTCTACCCCAAGAGCTATTCACACTCTTGAACACAACTCACTTTGCTTCTATACACAAAGACCCTTAGAGTTGCTCTAGACCTCTCCTCTGCTTGCCTCCACACAAGCTTCATATATTTATACCATTGATAGAAGTCTCTAGACTCACTTCATCAATGCTCCTTCATGAATCAACCACCTATCTCCCACATTAACTCCCTAGGAAGACTAAAAAAGGTCAATACATGAATTTAACCATGCATGTATTCCCAATGCATCAACTTGACCATGCATTTATACCCAATGCATGCACTTGACCATGCACCAATTTTCCATGCATAAGTTGTCACCTTGAATGCACAAACAATTAATATCATGCATTCATGCCATGCAAAATATCTCCACCAAGGAGGGATAGGCACCAAACCCAACATTGCAAACCCCAAAATGTCCACATGCATGTTCCATAAATGTCACATGCATTATTTGAAATCTTCAAGACAGCACTCCAGTTCTTGCCATTTTCTGAATACATAAGCCTTACTGAACCATCTGAAGACATCTCTGTATATCCAGTAATGTTGTCGACTAAATTATAGTAAGACAAATACTTCGTTCCTTGCTTCACATCATCCTCTAGAGTATATCCACTTAGATACTGCCACTGGGAATCCTTGTCCACTACCCCAATGAACTTTGATTTATCCCATGGTCCACTTCTGTAGTGAGGAGTTGATCCATTGTTAATCCAAACAAACACTTGTGATGGTGTCTCTGCTGAAAATCCAGACAAGAATATACCCATTGATGGATCATTATCACTTTTCCAGTTAGTGAGGACATACCTCTTTCCGGATTTACTATCGAATCCTAGCAGCTTGCCATGCCACTGGGAATCCTTGTCCACTACTCCAATGAACTTTGATTTATCCCATGGTCCACTTCTGTAGTGAGGAGTTGATCCATTGTTAATCCAAACAAACACTTGTGATGGTGTCTCTGCTGAAAATCCAGACAAGAATATACCCATTGATGGATCATTATCACTTTTCCAGTTAGTGAGGACATACCTCTTTCCGGATTTACTATCGAATCCTAGCAGCTTGCCAGGTATCATAGTGTCACAAGGATAATCAAAGCTCTGCCATATAAACTCATCAGCTCCTATATCATCTTTGACAACAAAGTTTCCAGTGTCTAGAAGAACTGCAACTGCTGAAGTACTATTAGATGATGATACTTCAATGGTTGACCAGACAGAGTTCTGTTTCCCATCTACAAGCTCCAGATTCCCATTGCTACTAATTCTCAGATTAGCCCATGTGTCTGCAACTGAAAGAGGTTTTTCTCTGTTGGCTAGCCACACAAATTTCCGGGGATATATATTGTTGTGCCATAACCCCAGATATCTATTAGTGGAATTACTCAAACTGAAGAATCCCAATTCATAAATGCGGCTAGGGGAGACTAGAGTTTGTCCTAGTGCTAATGGGTTTGAAGGAGTTATGTTATAAAGCTGGGCACTATACTGGGTAGGAAGCAAACTGAAGATGAACAAGAAAAACAACAAAACAATACCCATTTGTTTAATTGGTTACCAGGAAAAAAAATCTGAAGTAAATAGTTTTTTGAAGCATAGCTCAGCTATTCAAAGAAGTGAAGCACCTAGGCCACACATGATGAAAGTTATATGATACTTCTGCCAATAGTTCAAAGTCATGGCAGACAAATTTGACATAGCTTTAGGCTCCTTGTGGAGATTTTTGACTTGATAACATAGGGTCCAAGACTCTGGTGGCAAGTTGGCAACTTCTCCACCACCAAAAAAAAAAAAAATTGAAGCTAGGCCAGCCGTACCAAGATGAGGCAACATCCCCATCAAAATGAAAGCTAGCTTGTGTACTAAGTTTAACTATGCTAACCACAGTGCTTAGAATAATCTAAGCAAATCAAAGAGGCATATAACAACAGTGAAATATGAAACTCATTTGGAGATGGAAATGGCAATGGCAATACTAGACTACTTGAAGAAAAGAACCGGCAGCCAGCAGGTAAAAGCGAGAATTATTAAGGATCAAGACAATAGAAGAGAACTGAACTTTTGAATTTTGTACTTCAAGTGTGATACAATCTAACAATTTTAAACTCCGATCAGATCAAAATGTTCAATTGCATACTCAACTCCCAACCATTTCATCAGGAATATCGAAACTTCAACTCCTTGTTTTCCAAAAATCTAAACAGAATATAACATGGAATGATGATTGACCTGAAATGCAGTTTAATCTACAGAATTTTTTTATCGCCCTTCGATTACCGTTATGGATGCTTCATTTTCTATCGCCCTTCGATTACCGTTATGGATGCTTCATTTCCGGAACAAGGACTTTTCACATACTGTGGTTGAGGAGAGACTGCGTTGTGGAAAGTGAATATAGGCTTCATAGGTTGTGGACTGTCTGTGTTACTACTTAGCATGAAAACTACTTCCGGCATGCTTGGCCTATCCACAGCATTGTCTTGTACACAAAGAAGCCCAATCTGCAGGCATCTCATTACTTCTGATGACGAATATAAATCAGTCAATACTTCGTCTACTAACTCCAATCCACTGCCTTCACTCCACAAGTGCCATGCCTGACAAAATTCAAATATGATGGCTACAATTGTTAGACTAATGTATTTAGCTTGTTAAGTATTGTTTATTAAGCTATACGAAAGAGACTGGTCAAAGATTTGAGACTGAGATTTAGTGTGTGAACGTACATAAGCTAGGAGGCTTGGCAGTTGGTCATTGTAATAGAAGCTGTTATTCTTCCTACCGCTAATAATCTCCAATACCAAGACTCCGAAACTATAGACATCAGATTTTTCAGAAAATATGCCTCCCATGGCATATTCCGGAGACATGTAGCCACTGCACAGGAAATTTATCAGCAAAGTTGATAAAATTGCACCAAAACCAGAATACCTCCTCATATGGCATGAAACTATCTTCAGTTAAGTTTAAATGACAAAGGGGAACTGGAGTTGATCTCTCCATTCATTCAGTATATCATTACAATTGACAGAGTATAACACTAGAACTTTAGTCGTAAAAGAACATGTCCAAGAAGAGGAAAGAGACCATACTTACCGTGTTCCCACAACCTTCTGAGTATTTTCTAGATCCTGTGTCCCTCGAACAATTCGTGCCAATCCAAAATCTGAAATTTTTGGATTCATTTTTTCATCCAAGAGAATATTGCTGACCTTCAAATCTCTATGTATTACCTTCAAACAAGAATCATGATGAAGATAAAGAAGTCCTCTAGCAACACCCTGAATAATATTGAAGCGTCTGGCCCAATCAAGCTCTGCTCTTCTTGACAGATCTAATCAACACAAATACTGGAAATGTGAACAGTATCCCATGCATTGGACAATGAAAACGTTGACCATGACAAAATTACCAGCCTTTAGTTGCCAGGAAATTTTTGAAAAAGTTGTATGAACAATAGTGAAACAGGGCTATAATTTAGACTAAAATTGGTCCTGTTTAAGATCGTTCTCCAAGGAAATAAAAAACTGAATGTGTACTCACAGAAATTGCATAATAGTTAAAGAGTACTAAATCAGAGGGTTATCTTGCTTGATTGTCTAATTATTGAACATAATTCAAGGATTTTTCCTTCCCTGATTATTTAGTACAGGAATTCATTAATAGCTCTGTGTAACTAGGCAGTTGTATTGCCAAAATCTAATCTTACATTCTGAGAGAACATCGAAAGGGTTCAGAGATCACCAATTATATAGAATTAAAACGAGAGAGATAAAGAGAAATTGTAAAGTGCTAGTGAAACTAACCAAACAGAAGGGTATCCAAGCTTTTGTTTTCCATGAATTCATAAATCAGTAACTTTTCATCCTCTGTGACACAGCAGCCCATGATCTTAACAAGATTTTTATGTTGAAGTTTGGAGATCAACAACATCTCATTCTTGAACTCTTCTACTCCTTGTCCTGAGCTACGAGATAGTCTTTTTACTGCTATTTCCTTCCCTTCTTGTAGCTTACCCTACACAAGGTACACAAATTAGTCATCGCATCATTGTACATGTCTTGTAATTAATACTACAATGTCCAGAGGCATGGAAAAAATGATAGAAACTCACCTTATAAACAGGGCCAAATCCTCCTTCGCCGAGTTTGTTTGTGGAGCTGAAATTGTTTGTTGCAATTAAGATGCTATCATAATTATACATGAATTGCTCTGCCCGATCGTGCTCTCTTATACATTCTAGAAGAATGTCTCTTGAAGTCTCAGTCGTATCAATTGACTCAAAGTGCTTAGTTGTTACTTTTATGTTTCCTGCAACCATAGCATGCATAAAATAAAGAAAAGAAAAATGTCAGATCAATTAGCTCACAATTTTATCAACCAGCGAATACGCACTTAATATAAATTACTTATGCATGGAAACTGTACGGACTACATTAATACTTAGAGAAATGAGGGAAATCATAGCCTAATGTAATTGTACCTCTGTAACTGAAACTCTTACCCTTCTTTCTAGCTGAGAACCTGTGGAAACCGAAAACTATGGAACCCAGAATACTAATGACAAAAATAGCTGTGAGGCTGACAATTAGTTTTGTCCGCTTTCCATCACCTGGAAAATTTGAAATTATAAATTATAATACTTAAAGAAACACAAGGTAGAAAATAACAGATATGGCTAAGCCTAGAATTCTGAAAATTTATAATTCACCTAAATCTGTTTGTGCTAGTCGAATAAAAAGGTCTTCTCCGCCAGAGGTAAACTCCTGTATATCAATGAGGTCTTTGGACCAAACCAAACACCCTATATTAACGACATATGCATAAGCCAGACAAGAACAATTACTCAGGCACTGTGTCTTACAGTCCTCAATCACGTCGATAGATAAAGAAGTCCGATATTCATGAAAATCGGGTATTTTCAAGTTCTCCATCTTCCAAAACCCATCTTTTTCCCCCATTGACGAGACTGAAGTATTTGTGTGTCTCTCACAAGACAATCTGGTTTGCCTCACACAACCTCCTGTCCAGTTTCTTTTGCTCCATTCCTCGACTGACTTGGGTGTAAACCCTTTCAAACACTTGCAGACTGGAGGGTCAGAAGCTTTGCAAAACCCAAAAGGTCCACAGGCTCCATAACTGTCACATGTATTCGTCGGTGTGGCATAGTTAAGACTCCAGTTCTCGCCATTTTGCAAAAGCATAAGCTTCAAGATTCCGTCATAAGATATTTCCATATATGCAAGAGTATTGTCATATAAACTGTAGGAGAAATACCTTGTTCCCTGTTTCACATTATCATCTAGAGTAAATCCACTTAGATATTGAGTACTCATATCAGGTAGACCAACGAACTTTGATTTATCCCATGGCCCACTTCTCCAGTGGGGAGTTGCTCCATTTTTCCAGATGAATATTTGTGTTGGCGTCTGTGCTGACAATCCAACCGAGAAAATCCCAGTTGATGGATCAGTTTCACCTTTCCATGATGTCAACAAATTCCAGTTTCGAGTACTACTATCAAATCCCAGCAACATGCTTGGCAGAAGTGAGTCACCAGGATAATCCAAACTCTGCCACAAATCAGCTCCCGTATCATCTTTGAGAACAAAGGTTCCATTGTCTAAAAGAACTGCAGCTGAACCATTAGTTGACACCGAAACATTGGTTGACCAGACAGAACTCTGCTTCCCATCTACAAGCTCCAGATTTCCATTGCTGCCAATCCTCAAAGTAGCCAAGCTGTCTGTAACTGCAAGGGGATTTTCTCTGTTAGCCACCCACACAATTTTACGGGGAAATATACTTTTGTGCCACATCCCCACATACTTATTAGCAGAATTATTAGGACTAAAAAATCCCAATTCAAAAATTTGACCAGGAGAGACTAGAGTTTGTCCCTGTGTTAATGGTTGTGAAGGACTCAGATCATAAACTTCAGCCCAATATTGTGAGGGAAGCAAGCTGAAGATGAATAGGAACAACATGGAGGAATTTAAAACGCTAACACTATTGATTCCAACACCTCTTGGCATCGCAATAGTGAGACCATCAAAATAATGACAAGTATGAACTGGTTTTTGATGAAATTCAGAAGTAGAACTTTATGAACTGAAGATGATAGATGTTCATGTATCAAGGGTGTTAATTTCTTACCTAACGCGGGATGCTTAATTGTAATTGTCAACCAATAAAGCATATATTGCTGAACTTTCAATGTGACTAAATGAAATATCATTTTTTTGCTATGTAGAAAGTTCTGTCAAACCTTTGAAAGTCATGGCCAGAAAACTTTGAATAACCCTGGATACCTGTCTCAGCAAAAATAAACAATTCTTAGGCTCCTGGTGGAGCAAGACGACCAATTTGACTCAGTAAACATAGTTCCATATAACCAATTCAATTGCGTACTTAATAAACATATATCAAAAAAAAAAAAACACAGTTCAATTCCCATCCACCTATTTACTGTACACACCAACAAATATATGAATGGCACATACTAATTGGGATGAAAATAACAAACACAGAGTGTCAGGCTCCAACGCACATAAGTAAGCCTGTGAACACCTTGAGCAGTAACATTGTTACAGCACAGACCATTGATACAGTCCAGATTTCACTATCTTCTGTGGTCGCTTTCAGATTTTCAACTAAAGGCATGATTAATATTGAGAAAAAGAATTGAAGTTTAAGTGAAGGAAGCAAAGACCGTATGATACTCTCATCTTGAGAGAGACCCAGATTACATGCAAAGAAAAGAATCCAAAACTATGATTCCAAGAACTGGCACCTCAATTGAATCATCTGATTGGTAAATTTTTTGGATGGAATTTATTTGTGCTGAATTTACCTATCAGATGTACATCTGATAGGTAAATTCAGCACAAATAAATTCAGAAAAAGTCAAACTAACCCAGTGAATATAACCCATAAATCTTCTCCCTCAGTCCCTCATGTATACACGAATCTATCAAAACACTGAACAATGTATGAAGAGGATCATAACAACAATCATCATGACAAATAGCTCAAGAACCCAAACCATATAAAAGCAGAAATTGATGAAAAGGATTGATAGTTTCCAATGTTCTGATGCTTGTAAAGATCTAAGGATCCAAAAAAGGGTCCAATGGGCAACAATAAAATAAAATCACAATGCCATACCTACACAAGAATTAATTCACTAGCACTACAGTAGTGAACAAGAGTCCAACATACCTGAAAGGAATCAAGGGAAGTGAAAGCAGAGTAATGGTGAAGACTCAGAAATTCCAAGAACAAAGCTATAAATAGTACCATCTGAGAAATTCAACAAGCTGCATTTCATCCCTGAAACAGAAGCAGAAGAGACCAGTCCTCTCGTCTAGTGCAAGTTAGACTGCTTGAGGGATGGTTATTCTTCTTCATGACATCTCTTTCTTTCAGATAATTCTTGGTCAGAGCACCAAAATGTACTAGTTTTGGTTGAAAATATAAAATTTGGGATTTTTAGATATTCTTTTTGTTGGCTGTACAGAGTATATGAATTAACTGGCACCAACAAATTCTACCACATAATCATATAGACTGCAGTCAAATATTCAGAACAAAAAAGAAAAGAGTGCCAGTCATAAATGTGGTTCTGGACCCTAATAAAGACATTCACCGATAGAAACATTGAATGATTAATATTACAATGCAGGCTGTGATATACATTGTGATTCAACAGTTTGCAATAGCTCATCTTCCTTCAATCACTGTAATGGTAGCTTCATTTGTAGAGTAAGTATTTCCATATTGAGGTTGAGGATGAGAGAATGAATTTGCAATCGCTCATCTTCCTTCAATCACTGTAATGGTAGCTTCATTTGTAGAGTAAGTATTTCCATATTGAGGTTGAGGATGAGAGAATGAGTTCTGAATAGTGAATACCGGCTCCTTAGGTTTTGGACCATCCGTGTCACTACTTAGCATCGAAACTATATCCCCCATGGTTGGCCTATCCACAGCACTGTCCTGTACACAAAGAAGCCCAATATAGGCGCATTTCATTACTTCTGATGAGGAATATGAATCACCCAATACTTCATCAACTAATTCTAGTCCCCTGCCTTCATTCCACAAGTTCCACGCCTGACAATATTTAGCTTCATATTAATTTAGCTTTGTATTTATGGTTTCAGCTATGTAAAAGAAACTACTCAGAAATTCACAATTTTACATTAGGATTTAGTGTATGCACTTACATAGGCTAGGAAGCCTAGTTGTTGGTCATATAAACAGAAACTGGTATTCTTCTTGCCACTAATAATCTCCAAGACCAAGACCCCGAAACTGTAGACATTAGATTTTTCCGAAAATATCCCACCCATGGCATATTCTGGAGACATATACCCACTGCACAGCAAACAAATTAGTTTATAACTGAGGAAATCGTTTCTTTCAGTTTCTGGCTTTGAGGAAAATGTGTCATACTGCTAATCTACAGTCAAATATGCCAACTAATTACCTTTCCATAGTACATTATTTTTCCTGACACTGTCCGTGAATAGGAAAGAAGTGATTCTTACCGTGTTCCCACCACCCTCTGAGTATTTTCTCGATTTTGTGTTCCTTCAACTATGCGTGCCAATCCAAAATCTGAAATTTTTGGGTTCATATTCTCATCCAAGAGAATGTTGCTTACTTTCAGATCTCTATGTATTACCTTCAAATAGGAATCATGGTGGAGATAAAGAAGCCCTCTAGCAACACCCTGAATAATATTAAATCGCCTAGCCCAATCAAGCACTGCTCTTCTTGTTGGATCTAATCAAACAATAAATGCAAATATTAGAATGTAAACTATGTCATACCATTTATAATATTATGATAAATTGATTATTATTATCTTGTGAAGATTAAAAGTAAACAGAGCCTAAAAAGAACCAGAGAATTACCAACACAGTTGTGAATGTATAATAGAGAACTGAATTAAACTGAACAAGCACAGGCATTGTACGGACACGATGCAGTATTAAACAGTTATGACCAGTAAATTTGGAGGGCTGAATGTCTAGACTAATTTGTTTGCGCATTAGAAACAATGAGTGGCTCCCTGGTGTATTGATTGGAATGTAATTCAATGATGGATTGTTTGTGCAGCCATTCAATGATGAACTGAATATTCTTTTCATTCTGTTAAGCAAAAAAGGATCTGGCATTTCAACATCTTTCAAAGGTCCCCAAAGTTCGAGGTGTTACAAAGAGCTCAAAGACAATGAACACTATTGAAAGGATAAGACAGCCAAAGATAAGAAACTGTAGCCAAAAATAAAGCATTAGAACTAACCGAATAGAAAAGTATCCAAGCTTTTGTTTGGCATGAACTCATATATCAGTAACTTCTCCTCCTCGTTAAGGCAGCAACCCATGATCCTAACAAGATTTTTGTGTTGAAGGTTTGAGATCAACAACATCTCATTCTTGAACTCGTCAATACCTTGTCCTGAGCTACTTGATAGCCTTTTCACTGCTATTTCCTTGCCTTCTTCTAGCATACCCTGCATGAGGTCCATAAATAATCATTGCAATCATGTCTGAATCTTGTACATGTTGCAATGCTGTATTACACATAAAAGAAAATGATTTTTTTACCTTATAAACTGGACCAAAGCCACCCTGCCCGAGTTTGTTTATGTCGCTGAAATTTTTCGTAGCTATTAATATGGCATCAAAATCATAGATCAATAGCTCTGATAGATCATGCTTTCCTATATATTGTCGAAGAGCATCTCTTGAAGACTGAAACATAGTAATCGATCCAAAATTCTGTGTTGTTGATTTGTTGGAGTTCTGAATAGTGAATACCGGCTCCTTAGGTTTTGGACCATCCGTGTCACTACTTAGCATCGAAACTATATCCCCCATGGTTGGCCTATCCACAGCACTGTCCTGTACACAAAGAAGCCCAATATAGGCGCATTTCATTACTTCTGATGAGGAATATGAATCACCCAATACTTCATCAACTAATTCTAGTCCCCTGCCTTCATTCCACAAGTTCCACGCCTGACAATATTTAGCTTCATATTAATTTAGCTTTGTATTTATGGTTTCAGCTATGTAAAAGAAACTACTCAGAAATTCACAATTTTACATTAGGATTTAGTGTATGCACTTACATAGGCTAGGAAGCCTAGTTGTTGGTCATATAAACAGAAACTGGTATTCTTCTTGCCACTAATAATCTCCAAGACCAAGACCCCGAAACTGTAGACATTAGATTTTTCCGAAAATATCCCACCCATGGCATATTCTGGAGACATATACCCACTGCACAGCAAACAAATTAGTTTATAACTGAGGAAATCGTTTCTTTCAGTTTCTGGCTTTGAGGAAAATGTGTCATACTGCTAATCTGCAGTCAAATATGCCAACTAATTACCTTTCCATAGTACATTATTTTTCCTGACACTGTCCGTGAATAGGAAAGAAGTGATTCTTACCGTGTTCCCACCACCCTCTGAGTATTTTCTCGATTTTGTGTTCCTTCAACTATGCGTGCCAATCCAAAATCTGAAATTTTTGGGTTCATATTCTCATCCAAGAGAATGTTGCTTACTTTCAGATCTCTATGTATTACCTTCAAATAGGAATCATGGTGGAGATAAAGAAGCCCTCTAGCAACACCCTGAATAATATTAAATCGCCTAGCCCAATCAAGCACTGCTCTTCTTGTTGGATCTAATCAAACAATAAATGCAAATATTAGAATGTAAACTATGTCATACCATTTATAATATTATGATAAATTGATTATTATTATCTTGTGAAGATTAAAAGTAAACAGAGCCTAAAAAGAACCAGAGAATTACCAACACAGTTGTGAATGTATAATAGAGAACTGAATTAAACTGAACAAGCACAGGCATTGTACGGACACGATGCAGTATTAAACAGTTATGACCAGTAAATTTGGAGGGCTGAATGTCTAGACTAATTTGTTTGCGCATTAGAAACAATGAGTGGCTCCCTGGTGTATTGATTGGAATGTAATTCAATGATGGATTGTTTGTGCAGCCATTCAATGATGAACTGAATATTCTTTTCATTCTGTTAAGCAAAAAAGGATCTGGCATTTCAACATCTTTCAAAGGTCCCCAAAGTTCGAGGTGTTACAAAGAGCTCAAAGACAATGAACACTATTGAAAGGATAAGACAGCCAAAGATAAGAAACTGTAGCCAAAAATAAAGCATTAGAACTAACCGAATAGAAAAGTATCCAAGCTTTTGTTTGGCATGAACTCATATATCAGTAACTTCTCCTCCTCGTTAAGGCAGCAACCCATGATCCTAACAAGATTTTTGTGTTGAAGGTTTGAGATCAACAACATCTCATTCTTGAACTCGTCAATACCTTGTCCTGAGCTACTTGATAGCCTTTTCACTGCTATTTCCTTGCCTTCTTCTAGCATACCCTGCATGAGGTCCATAAATAATCATTGCAATCATGTCTGAATCTTGTACATGTTGCAATGATGTATTACACATAAAAGAAAATGATTTTTTTACCTTATAAACTGGACCAAAGCCACCCTGCCCGAGTTTGTTTATGTCGCTGAAATTTTTCGTAGCTATTAATATGGCATCAAAATCATAGATCAATAGCTCTGATAGATCATGCTTTCCTATATATTGTCGAAGAGCATCTCTTGAAGACTGAAACATAGTAATCGATCCAAAATTCTGTGTTGTTGATTTGTTGTGTCCTGATTTTGCAAATATAACCATCAAACACTGAATCAGAGCAAACCAACAAAAAAGTTGTGGATATCAAACATTTGCTCCTATCCAGCTATGCATCAAAGTATAATTTGATTGTTACATTAGAGTTGGAAAGGGAGACAACACAATCACATTCTCTTACCCTTTCGGTTAGCTCCCAACCTGTGCCAGCCAAACACTATGGCAACCAAGATACAAACAGAACAAATAGCTGTAAGACTGGAAATTAACTTTATTGGCTTTCCATCACCTGAAAAGAAAAAAAAAGAAAAAAAAAGGAACTTAAAATATAAAGATAATCATTTGTTAGAAAAGAAATGATACTACAGATTAGAGTTATGCAAGAAATAATGATAAAAAATTACCTAGTTCTGATTGTGCTAGGCGAATATAAACAGTTTCTCCACCAGACGAAAACTCCTGTATATCAATAAGGTCTTTGGACCAGACCAAGCACCCTATTTTATTAACAAATGCATAAGCGAGGCAAGAACAATTATTTAGACACCGTGTCTTGCAGTAATCAGGTGTGTTTTCACCATCCAAAGATGTGAGAACTAATTCATGAGAATCTGGTACTTTCAACCTTACCATCTTCCAAAACCCATCATTGTTTTGTTTTGCTCTTGATGAGACTGAGTTGGTTATGTCAGTATCACAGAACAATTTGGCTTGCCTTACACAACCTCTTGTCCAGTTTCCTTTTGTCCATTCGACATCTGACTTTGGTACAAACCCTTTTAAACACTTGCAGATATGAGATTCAGAAGCTTTGCAAACCCCAAAAGGCCCACATACTCCATAATTGTCACATGGATCATATGGTGCTTCCCAGTCAAGATACCAATTCTTGCCCGTTTCAAAAAGCATGAGTGTTGCTATTCCTTCTGAAGAAATGTCAATATAGGAGATAGGATAGTCATAAAAATTGTAGGAGAAATACTTTGATCCCTCTATCACATTATCGTCTAGACTAAAACCACTTTGATACCGATCATCCATAACTGGTACGCCGATGAACTTTGATTTATCCCATGGCCCACTTCTCCAGCGCAGAGTTGATTTATTAGTCCAAATGACCACTTGTGATGGTGTCTCAGGTGTAAGTCCAACCAAATATTTCCCAGTTGATGGATCATTCTCACTTTTCCAGGCAGTCAAGAAGTTTTGCTTTCCAGATTTACTATCAAATCCTAGCAGCTGACTTGGTAGGAGTGTGTCACAAGGGTGATCAAAACTCTCCCACAAATCAGCTCCCCTATCATCTTTGAGCACAAAGTTTCCAGTGTCTAAAAGAACTGCAGATGAACTATTAGATGACGCCGAAATATTGGTTGACCAGACAGAATTCTGCTTCCCATCTATGAGCTCCAGATTCCCATTGCTACCAATTCTCAGGCTAGCCAAGGTATCTGTAACAGCAATATGACTTTCTCTGTTAGCCACCCATACAATTTTACGAGGAAATATACTTTTGTGCCACAACCCCACATACTTATTAGCAGAATTGTTGGGACTAAAGAAGCCTAATTCAAAAATTTGGCCAGGAGAGACAAGAATTTGTCCCTGTGCTAATGGTCGTGAAAGAGTTATATCATAAACTTGAGCTGAATACTGAGAGGGAAGCAAGCTGCAGATGAACAGGAAAAACATCAAGCAATTTAAACCACCAACAGTATTGGTTCCAACACCCATTGGCATCACAATGTGAGTCCCATACAAGTAATGGCACCTAGGTACTGGTTTTGGGATGAAACTTAGGAAAGCTCTACTGAAGGTTTTAAATTTCTTACCAAATGCAGGATATTTAATTGTGATTGTCAACCAAAGCATATATTAGTTTATAGAGGGTGATAGTATCTTTTTCTCTCAAATTGTAGTTTTTAATAAGGTCACATTTCATCCCCTTGCTTGGAAGCTGATTTATTTAATGCAGTTCACATAAAAAAAAAATATGTATTGCTAAACTTCAATCTGACCTGAAGCACATTTCATATTCTAATGGAGAAACTTCTGTTAATTTTCTGAAAGTCATGAACACACAAGACTTTGATCAAATCCTGGTGCCCTGTGGAAATCATTTGAACCGAGGGAAAAAATATTGCTTTATGACCAATTCAAATTGAGAGAGAAATAAAGTATAAAAAAGTTTGTACGCTTCCAATGGATTCAAATGAAGTCACTAAATCAAACAATATGGCAATGCTAAATTGAATCGAATATACCTCAGAGGAATGAAGGGAAGTGAGAGCGGCGGAAGCTGTGCAGACCTGTGAAACTACTACAACGCCGACCGGCGCACCAATATGGCTCTCCATATTAATGCAACTACATGTTAGTGCTCTAAACCCCTTCTCCTTCTTCTGATTTTTTATTTTCACAAAATACACACTTGCACAGTTATAAGGTCCAATTTATAAGTTTTTTTTTTTTTTGTGTGGGCCTTTTGTATTGGGTCTACCGAGTATTTGATTAGTTGGGCCTTTTGTGTCGGATGCACTAAGTATCTGATAAGTTGCCTTAATCAATGATTCGGTGTCATAAACAGATGATTTATAAATATAAAACAACAATCATGCTCATCTAAGGACAATTCACTTGAATTCGATATGAAAATGTAAGGTGAAAATACGCTGACCACTGGCTGAAATTTCATTAATCACAAATAGGGAAAGTCAGCAAGTTCACTAATGTTCTCTCTTTTTATAGCTTTAGATACATTAACAAACAAACAAACAAACAAAAGCCATAAAACAACACTGAAAGCATCTTGACTGAATAAATACACTAAAGATAAATGGGATTATGCTATAGCAAACAATTTACTAACACTTATCGTCCTTGAATCACCGTAATGGAAGCTGCATTTGTGCAGGAATTAGTATCGCCATACTGTGGTTGAGAATGAGGAATTGAGTTTTGGATAGTGAATACAGGCCTCCGAGGTTGCGGACCATCTATGTCACTAGTTAGCATCAAAACTATATCCGGCATGGTTGGCCTATCAGCTGCATTGTCCTGTACACAAAGAAGCCCAATATGCATGCATTTCACTACTTGTGATGAGGAATATGAATCACCCAGTACTTCATCTACCAACTCTAAACCCCTGCCCTCATTCCACATCTTCCACGCCTGCCAATATATATGTAGCTTCATATTTATGGTTTCAGGTATATGGAAGAAACTGCTCTGAAATCACGAATTTACATTATGATTTAGAGTATGAACTTACATAGGCAAGCAAGCCTAGCTGTTGGTCAAGTAAACAGAAGGTGGTATTTTTCTTGCTGCTAATAATCTCCAATACCAAGACCCCAAAACTGTAGACATCAGATTTTTCGGAAAATATTCCGCCCATGGCATACTCCGGAGATATATAGCCACTGCACAACAAACTAATTAGTATATAATTCACGGAATTGCTTCTTTTGGTTTCTGACTTTCAAGAAAAATGTCATGCTACTAATCTGCAGTCAAATATGCCAATTAGCCTTTCACTAGTACATTATCTTTCCTGATACCATGTCAGCAAATAGGAAATAAATGATTCATACCGTGTTCCCACAACCTTCAAAGTATTTTCTAGATTCTGCGTTCCTTCAACTATGCGTGCCAATCCAAAATCTGAAATTTTAGGATTCATTTTCTCATCCAAGAGAATGTTACTGACTTTTAGATCTCTATGTATCACCTTCACATACGAATCATGATGGAGATAAAGAAGCCCTCTAGCAACACCCTGAATAATATTGAAGCGTGCAGCCCAATCAAGCACTGGTCTCTTTGTCAGATCTAATAGAATATTAAATGCACCCGGTTAGACTGTAATCAGTAATGCGTATTCATATTTCCCATGCACATTACAATGAAACATTGACGATCACGAAAATTCTAGCCCTAAAATTTTTGTTAAAACTAGATTTCTAGCCTATAATTGCAAGGAAATACAGACACACTTGTATAAAAAGGATGCATAATAGAGATCTGAACTGAATAAACACACAGTATTGTAAAGACACATTCCAGTGTTTGATAGTCATGAGCATTAAACTTGCATAAATGAATATCTCCCTTACTCAGAGTCAATAATTCTTTGTTTATCCATCGACAAACAAATCAAGGATGGATTGTTTCTCACTTGGTAACTTAGTTCATGTGAACTGATCCATAGCTTTTTGTTCAAAAGAAATTTACAAAAAGCTTAGAGATGTAAAAATTATATTGAAGAAGAAGATAGACAAATATGAGCAACTGCACAGAACATAAAGCACTAAGGAAACTAACCATATAGAAAAGTATCCAAGCTTTTGTTTGCCATGAATTCGTAAATAAGTAATTTCTCATCCTCTTTAACACAACAACCCATGATCCTAACAAGATTTTTGTGTTGAAGATTGGAGAACACCAGCATCTCATTCTTGAACTCTTCAACACCTTGTCCTGAGCTACTAGATAATCTTTTTACTGCTATTTCCTTCCCTTCTGGTAGCATCCCCTATACGAGGTCCACAATTCAACAATTCCATTAATGTTGGTATCTTCAACATGTTGAGATATTCTTAAGAAATAAAATACCTTATAAACTGGGCCAAACCCTCCTTGCCCGAGTTTGTTTGTGATGCTAAAATTGTCTGTAGCAATTAGTATGCTATCAAAATCATATACCTTTAGCTCCGAGGAATCATGCTTTCCTATATACTCTCGAAGACCATCTCTATAAGTCTTAATCATACCAGTTGATTCCAAGCTCTGTTTTCTTAATTTGATGTGGCCTGATTTTTCAAAATAAGTATCAAACACTGGGTTGGAACAAAACCACAAAAAATATTTGACCAACCAATAAACAATAAATTCTTATGAAGTTATTCATGATAGTTAAATTGAGTTCATAAATAATTCAGAGAGAGCAAGGGAGACATAATGTGCAAATCATTAATTGGACCCCTTCATCTCATTCTCTTACGCTTTTGATTGGCACGCAACCTGTGCAAACCGAAGACTATGGCAGCCAAGATACTCACAAAACCAATAGTGGTTAGGCTGGCAATTAACCTTATTGGCTTTCCTTCATCTGAAAAAGACAAAAAACAAATATCATCATAATATACTTTACATCACAAGCACAAGCACGAGACAAAAAGAAAACTGTTGCTGAAAAGTTGTGCAAGAGGCCAAGAGGTATAATCATTTACCTAGTTCTGAGCGTGATAGGCGAATATAAAGATCTACTCCACGAGAAGGAAACTCCAGTAAATCAATAAGGTCTTTGGACCAGACCAAACACCCTATATTATTGACATATGCATAAGCCAGGCAAGAACAATTTTTCAAGCACTGCACCTTGCAGTCCATTTCAGATAAAGATTCCAGATATTCATGAATATCGGGTACTTTCATGTTTTCCATCTTCAAAAACCTATCTTCTTTTCCAATTGACGAGACTGATTTATTTGTGTGTGTCTCACAAAACAATTTGGTTTGTCTCACACAACCTCCTGTCCAGTTTCTTTTGCTCCATTCCTCATCTGACTTGGGCTTAAACCCTTTCAAACACTTGCAGACTGGAGTGTCAGAAGCTTTGCAAACCCCAGAAGGTCCACAGGCGCCATAATTATCGCATGGATTCTTTGGGGCGTGCCAGTAAAGATTCCAATTTTCTCCCGTGTTCGAATACATAATCTTTGTAATTCCTTCTGAAGATATGTCTAGATATACAAGAGTTTTGTCAAATATAGTGAAAGAGAAATACCTTGTTTCCTGTTTCACATTATCATCTAGAGTAAATCCACTCAGATACTCAGCACTCATTTCAGGTATACCAATGAACTTGGATTTATCCCATGGCCCACTTCTCCAGTAGGGAGTTGATGTATTAACCCAAATGAACATTTGTGATGGTGTCTGTGCTGACAATCCAACCAAGAATATCCCAGTTGATGGATCATTTTCACTTTTCCAGGATGTCAAGAAATTCCGTTTTCCAGAATTACCATTGAATCCCAGTAACATGTTTGTCAGAAGTGAGTCACTTGGATAATCAAAACTCTGCCACAATTCAACTCCCATATCATCTTTGAGAACAAAGTTTCCATTGTCTGAAAGAACTGCAGCTGAACCATTAGTTGACACTGAAATATTGGTTGACCACATAGAACTCTGTTTCCCATCTATGAGCTCCAGATTCCCAGTGCTGCCAATTCTCAAATTAGCCAAGGTGTCAGTAACTTCAAGAGGATTTTCTCTGTTAGCCACCCAAACAAATTTACGAGGAAATATACTTTTGTGCCACAACCCCACATACTTACGAGCAGAATTATTAGGACTGAAGAATCCCAATTCGAAAATCTGGCCAGGAGAGACTATTGTCTGTCCCTGTAATAATGGTCGTGAAGGAGTTATGTTATAAGCTAGCACCCAGTGGCATGAGGGAAGCAAGCTGAAGATGAATAGGAAGAACATGGAGAAATTTACCATACTAATACTATTGATTCCAACACCCATTGGCATCCCAATTAGTGAAACATCAAAACATGACAATTATGAACTGGTTTTGATGAAATTCAGAAGTAAAGCTTTGTAGTTTCTTACCAAACCCGGATACTTAATTAGTTAATTGTGATCGTCAACCAATAAAATCATATATTAGTAACCTCAATGTGACTAAATGACAATCTATTTATTTATTTATTTTAATGTGGAAAGTTCAGTCAATCCTCTGAAAGTCATGAACAGAAATCATTGAATAATCCAGGATACCTGCCCCAGCCAGAAAAAAAATACATTTTTAGGGTTCCTTACGGAGCTGGCCTTGTGAAGATCGTTTGACTTGATAAATATATTACTCTATAACCAGTTGATCTGAGCACTTAAAATAGTCAACAGTTGAAAAAATAAAAAGAAGAAAGAGTTTTGAGGAAAAAAATAACTAAAGAATGGTTATTCTATGCATGCTACTCTCTGGGTGCAGGAAGAATTAAAAAATTGAAGAATTAAAGAAGAAAGTGGCATGACATTGATCACCTTGAGCTGTAACTTATTCCAGCACACCATTGATCAAGAATTCAAGGTTACATCTCACTATCTTCTTTGGTCACTTTCAGTGAAGGAGGTAAATTGATATTCTCACCCTGATAAAGAACCGGATTATATGCAAAGAAATCAACACCAAAATGGTTCCAAGAACTGGAACTATTGAATTGAATCATCTGATAGTAAATTTAGCAGAAAGAAAATTCAGATCAAGTAATCAACCAGCGAGTATAACCTGGAAAAACCAAACCATGTAGAAGCAGAAATTGATGGAAAAGATTGACAGTTTCCAATGTTTTGATGCTCATAAAGATCCCAAAAATAGTCCAGTGGGCAAACAATCAAATAAAATTGCAATGCCAAACTTACCCAGAATCAATTCATTAGAA